>JAHDVE020007565.1:0-112061 GCA_022606495.2 Halesus radiatus
TACAACGTAGATAACGCCACTGGTTGCTAAGACTGCCCCTACAAACGTTGGCCGGTGTGATTTCCCAAACACGCTCTGCTCTACCATATAGTTTTGTTGGGAAACCAAAAATGGAACATATTATTTTAAATCGTTATAGAAAATTTATCCATCCATAATAAAATGGTTTACATAAAAATATAATAAAATATCTTTATTTTCTTGTTTTTTTCGACAGTAAAAATAATCGAAAATACACTATTGATAAGTCCACGCGCCCCTGGCTATGCGCCGTTTCTTTAGACTAGTTTATTTATTATCGTAAAGAAAATACTTTGCAAAATTTAATTAAACACACGTGAGTTCATTTTCCTCCTTTATAATTTTAATAGTTCTTTTAACAACCTAACCCGATTCATTCATGTTAAAAATACAATCCTCCTCAAGATTCCTCCGCAAGCGGCGCAATTCCCACAAAAATGATCCCTGCGTTGGCCGATATCGCACAATTAATACATGTAATATTACGGCAAGTAATTTCTGCATAAAAAATATTCAAATTGAAGTTAGCCGGTAATCCTTTGAACGGTGCGTTTTATGCTTTTTCTTAAATTGTCCGTTTTTTTGTCGGTCAAATTTACCTCACGTTGAACGGTTGAACGGCGATGACATCTGTCGGAATATTGGAAGTACAATGCTCCATTAGAGGATATGATAATGAGGAAATGATATGATTAAGTTTTGTATGAAACAGGCGCAGCCGTTCCTATTAACTACAGAACGTTAATAATGTCTCTAAGCGCCTGTGTCACCTTTGTGGATGGTGAGTGGAGTGTTCACCCATTCAAATGGTGACCGCGCCCAATGTTCCCTAACTTCGGTGAACAGACGAATCCGACGTGACAATAATCTTCATCACCAAATTGTTTACTCCGAATAAACTCTCTATATATAACTAGGCTTCCGCAGAGACATGTATTGCTCCTAAAATTTATAATTTACTATCGACGTGTTTGGTGACCAGATATGAATAGTCAGGTAATTTCCCACCTTCTTCTACACTTCTGCTTTCCCTCCCGATACCTTCAGGCTCACAAGATTCTCCAATTTGGGATGCCATAGTCTCACTGGCTACATGCGGTTGAGAGCAGTTGGTTGACTCTTGTGCGTTATTCATTTAAAAAACAAAAAAATGTAAGTGTCCAAACATATCGTCTTTAAACACATACAAAAATGTTATAAAAAACTGGATTAAAAAAAAACCTTTTTCTGCCATAATTGCGTATTTTCCCCATTTTCTTTTCTTTTTCCTATTTAACTTGTAATTTTTATTTTGCTTTACTTCAACATCAATGTATTAATACAAATATAATAATATACTGCCACTAACTGATACCAGGTATACCCACGCACTGGCCTTGCCTATGTGGGATTTATTGCTTTATATACATTGAACTTACGTTTATGTACATGTGTTCATATGTATATATAAGTTAATATTCAAGAATAAATAAACATTTATAACCTTTGTACCTTGTTTATGTAAATTTATGTATCAAAAAATTAATTATAAATAAAATATACCGCTTCATAAATTTTGATTTGACTTTTTATGTTTGCAAAATGAATGTATTTGGGTTGTTATGTTGTTGCCGGTTGGGAGAAAACAAATATTTTTTAAATCACGCTGCGCATTTTTGTGCCATAACGAGTATTATCTAAAATAGTAATTTTTAGCTCATTTATTTGTATTTCACCCAATATACGACTATTTGATTGATGCTTAAGTTCTGACAGCCTCCGTGGTTGAGCGGTTAGGATCCTCGGCCACGAATCCGGAGGTCGCTAGTTCAAATCCCGGCGTGCGCAAGTTAGTTAAGCCCTCCTTTCAGCATCCCCGCCTTAACACTTGCACCCATCGTGGTGCTGATTCCATTTGCAATACTGGCTTCCATCGTGGGGTTTTGCTCCTTCCCGACCTCCTCATCTTTTCCCCCAATTCCCACTCCTAATACTGCTGCTATTTCCATCTGCAACAACACGTTCCAGAGTGGTAGATACTTTCAGTATCGCCCTGGTGAAAGACCACCATTCAGAATCGAAACGTTGCTTGAAATGGTTTTAGTTTTTTTTTCCAGGTACTTCCCAACCTTCCTCGTGCCCATCCTCTTCCCCTCCCACTCCTATCACCTTCACAACACATACCGCGATCGGGGATGCCATGGTCCCGCTGGCGCCGTGCAGCAGTGACTGCTGTGTTTTGGTACCCGTTTTTATTATTATTTTTTTTAATTCAAGTAATTTTTTATATTCCTTATTTATAAAATGTATATTACTTTGTAGTAACTGACCCATTATTTCACAATATTGATATTATCTCGAACATCCAGTTGCGCAGTAGAAACGCGTAGTGAATTAAACAATTGAGTATTTCAAAACAATTTATTGTTGCGACACCCCATTCCTACTACATAGCCGGATCCATTTGTTTAGTCCACTAATAAATTACCCTTTTCTACGCGATCAATTATTTTTTATTGATATCTCAAACATGTACATCCTTAATACATCATAGAAATTGCTCGTGAACAACGACGGCCTCCGTGGTCAAAGAATAAGGTCCTCGACTACAAATCCGGAGGTCGAAAGTTCAAATACCAGCATGCGATAGTTAACAGATTTAATTATTGAAGAAAGGTTTGTGACTTAAAGTTATCTATATATATAAAAATCGATGTAAGTTTGTTTGTTTGTCCTCGGTGTTCTCGAAAATCACTGGACCGGTTGCACTGAAAATAGCAGTTTGTTTTTATTAGTTCCGGGAAGGTTTAGAAAGTATTTTTAATGAAATCCAATATGTAAAACTGTTGCTATAACGCTTTAAAATTAGCATTAAAAAGTGTTTACGTAACGCCAGTAAATCCCTAAAACTAGCCTCTCGTTAGACACCAGCGCCAGAAGCGGCAAAAAATCAACACCCGACACGTACGCGGGTCCGCTCCCGCCCGTTCACTCCCCACTCTCCCCGCTCGGACCCGGCCTTGGAAACACCGCATTCACCGCTCGGACCCGGCCTAGGCAACACACTCACTGCACCTGCACTGAAGATGGCTTCCCGCCCCGCCGCACTACGCCTCGGAGAGCTAATAATTGCCTCCCCAGAAAACCCATTGCCTCAACAACCTAAACCGTGAGCTGTCTTTACATTTTCCCCTCTGTTGGTGTTGTATTTTATTCAAGTCACAGTTTACATGCCCGTTTTAGAGAATATCAGAGAGAATTTTCCCGTAACATTATTTTGAGGTTAGGTTAGCCTACTGTTCACCATCACTACATTCACCCTGTCTGTACCTTCCTCTGAATTAAACCACTGAGTCTGAAAGCATGCGGTAGTTTCATTTGACAAAGTATTCGAGTCTGGTTCCCAATTATAAGACTGCCTGTCGGCCCACGATCCTGCAGAGGAGCTCCTAGGCCTGCCGAAACTGAGCTAGTCAAAGGTCCAGAGCCGAGCTCCCTGGAAGAAAACCCCTCACCGGGTAAGTCTTACAAATGCTCTGTCTCCCGTAACTGCACTTTCCCAACCTTCCTCCTCCCCTTCTCCCGCGTTCCCACTCCCAGTTCACTCTAGAACTTAACAAAACATTGAACCCTCCATGCTTTATTTAGGTTAGCCCATAGATATAATGCTCTGGTTAGCCACAGATTGCATATTCAAAAGAAGAAGGTTTTTTTGGAAAGAATATTTTCAAAATGGAAAACACGATTAGGTACCTACTTAAGAACTTTATGATTTAGATATATTTAGAAAAAATAAACGTTTGGAATGAAACATAAAATTCATATGAATGATTCTTTGTTTGTTTGTTACTTTCGCTGTCAAATAAATTATTGAAACCTAATGACAAGTGAAAAATCCCAATCAAAGGCCGGATACACATCAGCTAGTACTTAAATAAAGGATATTTGGTTTTGAGCTACTTCATTAGAATACATTAATTTGACAACTACTTTCTGTTAGTTGAACTCCCTTCAGGACAGTATAACATAAACTAACTCATATACAGATATTACTGTAAAGTTAAGAAAATAAAGAGTGATAGATAGCATATCAAAGGACAACAGAGCATCAGACAGGTGGTGGTGGACAGGTGGTGAGGTTACATAAAAAGAAAGGAAAACATTTAAAATCGAAATTTTGATTATTCCGTTTTGCTTACTTAATATTTGACTGCATAATGCGTAAGGTCCTCGATGGTTGTAAAGATGAAATAAACATTGATGGCCAAAAACTCTCTCATCTCATATATGCAGATAACACTACTCTCAACACCTCTTCTGAAGAATAAATGAATCACATCCTCGCTAAAACAGATGAAAAACGCCGTAATCTAGATCTACTGATCAGTAAAGTCAAAACAAAACTAATGATGATTGACATGTCGAACACCTTTGTAAGAACAAATACTCTCAAAGACTTGAACGGTGAACAACTTTAAATACCTAGGCTCATCTGTAAGTGACGAAGGAGGCTGTGAAACAGAAGTGAAAAGAGGGATTTGCATGACAAAAAACGTCATGTGCAAACTGCAAAAGACTTGAATTGGCAGTGATATAATGAAGACCACCAAGATGAAACTCATCCAGGTGACGAGTTTCCCTTTGTGTTTGGAAATATGAACACTTAGAAAAGAAGTGGATGGACTTCCTGAAAATGTGCTGGAGAAAAATGCTCACGATTCCATGCGCACTAATATATCCATTCTGGAAGAGCTAAGCATCCACAATAAACTATCAACTATCTACCTACAGCGTATTCTAAGATACTTTGGTCGCGTTCTTCACCAAAATGAGAATTCAAACTTGGAGAAACTCATGGTCACTGGCAAATTCCAGGTAATTTATGGATAAATTGTGAAATTACACAATTTAATCGGATACAATTTACTTGCGCATGGCGGGATTTGAACCCGCGACCTCCGAATTCCTAGCCAAGGATCGTAGCCATTCAACCACGGAAACCGTCATGTTTATTTAAGAGCAATGCACGCTGTAAGGAAATTGTCATATGAGTGAATTGCTCACTTGTGTGAAAAGATCAACTGAGTGAATTGCTCACTTGTGTGAAATGATCAACTGAGTGAATTGCTCATTTGTGTGAAATGATCAACTGAGTGAATTGCTCACTTGTGAATGATCAACTGAGTGAATTTCTCACTTTTGTAAAATGATCAACAGAGTGCAATGCTTACACCGAAATGATTCTATATCATACTCAAAGATAAATTTATGTAATTTATTTTATATTATTTACGTATAGAAAAAAACATGTATCATGTATTAAATGTATATAATTGCATGGCTAATGAGAAAAGATCATAAGGAAATTGAAGACCTTGTGCAATAAAACTTCCTATTCTTTCTGCATCGCTCATAGTACTGTTCTGCATTTACACTATATTTATTGAATAATGGAAAAGTACAATTTTTCAAATTTTAATGATATTACTTAACACAGGAAAAAAAAAGTTTTTATTTTTTATCCTAAAGCATGTATTTATTTTTAAAATGTATTGCTCCTTTTACACATTACCTCTTTATTTAATTTGTCACCTTTTTTATAGTAACGCATTCGAAATTCCCTTTCTGTTATTCTTTGAATATTCTAGGATTATTATTTCAATATATTACGTTAATATTTTAACTAAACAATGCAGAGCAGGTTTCACCTAGTGAGGTAGGTAATGCAAACCATACAATAATATAATTATGTAACACATATTGTACTTATAAATATGTCGAGTTGTATAAAACTGTATTACGTTATTTTAACGAACGTCGATTTATCGACACTTACACCGAAAAAAAAATGAAGTTACCTAATTAATGGAAGGAATTCCAATTTGCCAGTGACCATGAGTTTCTCCAAGTTTGAATTCTCATTTTGGTGAACAACGTGACCAAAGTATCTTAGAATACTTCGAAGATCACCGATGCGTTGGAGTGAACAAATATCACAGGCGTCCCGAACGTCAGTGACCGCGCCTTGTTCACCATGAAAATTGGAATGGGGGTTACGATCCTCAGCAATGATGAAACGATTCAAGAAGAAGAGGTATTATTATTCTTTATTTCTAATGCTTCTAAATTGTATTTATATGTAAAACCAATGTGTATTCCCATTGAAAGGATGGTCAGTATAAATTAAATGATCGGAAATTTCAGAAAACCTGTACTTGTTAAGCAATTAATATGTTGTTTTATTATAATACTAGTTATAATATGTCTGTTTCTCGCGGTTCTACTTATACACGATGTCCGACAACTAGTGGTACAAGCGGGAAAACTGATGAATTTAAATCATGCAGAGAACCCAAAAAAAATAATAAATAAACCATCGATCTGAGCATTATTATTTTTTTTACTAAAGGGTTAAATACTTTTAGTGCCAGGGCTGTGAAGACAATACACAGCGGATAGTAACCCCGTAACGACCTTTTCTTTAAATTGATCTTAAAAATTCCAACTTCTGACTCTATTTACTCAAAAACGAAAGCTTAAATCCAAAAAAAAACCGTCGCCAAATTTGGTGTAGATTCACCAGTTTTCCGTTTGTACCACGAGTTTCCTGACACCACTTATAGATAGCGAGGCAATCGTTTCAATGAAGTTCGAAGATGCGAGAATAGCTTCTCCTTCCCTATAATCAATTAAAAGTTTTCCTATGTTATCATTAATATGTAAAGCCGGCCTTATTTCTGATGAGAGTTTTGACATGCATACGGAAGAGAATTTGCTTAAGGAAAATATTCGGCGCCATTGGAGGTAGTTATTATTATTATTCCACTATTAAACATAATACCAGAGCAAAGCAAATGGACAGGGTAACTGTACGTAAGTGTAATACTTCTTTTGGAATAAGAAGCTCTGAATTTTTAGCTATAAAATTATACAACAAACTCCCACTTAGCATCAAACAAATTAATTCAATCAATAATTGCATTAAGTCCAGCAAAACTTGGCTTAGGGAATTAACAGAAGAAGAACTGACTAGTATTCTTAAAACAACGTCATAGAAATGACTTAAAATACCCTTTCCAAACCTTGAAGTTCAAATATACAAGTCGCTGAAAACCCCCTTATTCAAAACATAGTTCGCCTCAGCACAGGATACCCCAGTGAGGACTATGAAAAAAATTCTGTTATATTATATTCATGTGTGTATTTTTTTTATATTTATGGCTTACTTTACTTCTGAAAATGTCAAAATTATAAATAAATTAATTTAAAAAATAGATTGTTTGATCATCACAACGAAAATTATTTGTTGAAATTTAAGTTTTTGATGTGCGAAAATTTGCTATTCAAATTCCCTCGAGGCAGACAATAACAAAATAATGTAACTATTCTTAATCATTCCGTTGTTGATACTTATACTGTTTTTTTTGTACACAGTCTTTTCTTTTCTTATTGCAGATAGTGTATTTCTTCATCATTGTATACATACTTTGTTACCTATTTTATGGCAATCATTAATCAAAGAATTTTAAGTAAATTTATGGTATGTCTTATGGTATTCAATAATACAATTTTTTTTTAATTTTCTGTTCTTTTCACGGATAATGTATTTCTTTACTATTGTACCAGACGTAATCTGGCACACAAGCGAACTGTAGAGGCCGACTGATCCCAATCTACGGAGCGATGCTGGGAGGGGAGGTAGCACTCCTACCGTTCCTTTTGCAAGGAGGAACGGTACTGACGACAACGACTTTTGTTAACCTTGTCCGAGGCAGTTGCTTATTGGGTCCAGTCCAAGGCAGTAGTCCGATGGGGGTAAGCAGTGGTCAGAGTAAAACAAGGCGGGTGGTTCAGAAGTCAGAGCGGGCGGTGGAGATAGAGAAGTACTTGTCAGGCTGGCGGTCGAATGCTAACTGCCCGAAGTGACTTTCGCAGGTCACTTAAGGCAGTCCGAAACGCGCCGACCTACAGCGCCGTGTGGATGCCGGACAAGTCTGTCTCCCTCCTACTAGCCGTACCGCTCTAACGATTTATTTCAGTCATTTGAGTATAAGCGGTCGGTGGAGAATAAGCTCGCCACAGACCGCCCGTTACATATATTAACAAACAAGAAATGTGCGTCAAAACATTCCGGGAGAGGCGGAACGTCCGATACAACTATTCTATACATAAAACCTTGCTTGGTTTATTCCATAGAACTCATTAAATAAAGTATTTTAAGCATCATTGTAATGTGTTCTATTTAAAAATATTATATTTCCTTTTCTTTTCTTATCGCAGAGAATGTCTTTTGAAATATTTCTATGTATAAAAATGCCCTTTGTTAATTGTTTCACAACATTTGTTAAACATTGGTTCATAAATTAAGATGTGGCATGTCTCATAAATACTACTTAACTATTGGCCGTTCGGTGGCTGAGTTGGCATCGCGTTTGGATCTCACCCAGACGTCGTGAGTTCAATAAAAAATAGTGAGAAAAAATAAAAATAATGTTTTATATTTTCATTTATTATCGCAGATAATGCCTTTCCGTGCTGTTTTTTTACATTTTTTAGTATTTATTACTTGTTTCGTAGCGCATTCATTAAACAAAGTATTTTTAAAAAAAATTAATGGGATTAAAAATGGAGAATAATATTTACAAATCTTGAATTTGAGATATGATATCGATGAAGATGACATAAATTGAACTGGTCTCATTAGCTAAGTTGGTTAAGCGGTTGCCCCGGATAAGCAGAGGTCCTGGGTTCGAGTCCCAGATGCGACTAAAATCTTTCATTTTCTGTGGTTTTTTTTTCGTTTTCATGTTTAATTTGAGTTATGTTAATATTATTTTCTACAATGATTAAAGTATTTAAAGTCAAGTCTTACTTCGCGAAGGGGGTTGAATTTTCATCCTGCATTAACCATTTATGACCATTTATGAAATTCATGAAATTCGAACTACTAACACATTTTCCTTCACTAGGAAATTTGTGCTTACTTAATGATTTATTTAATAAATGTACAATAAATATATACGAGAATTGCGCATTAAAACACACGATTTTTTTCAGACTGAAGCAATGAGATTTTTTTTAATTACTCACTTACACCGTTCTTATAATATCTGTTGTTTTTGTTTTTGTTTGCAATGTAGTAGGTATTTATAATTACATGTAACTGTTCAACTAATGAGTGGGTTTATCTTGTGTTCATTTAGCAATGTAAGTATCGTTTTTTATGACTGTTTGTTTTCTAAGTAAAAAATAATAAAATATAAGTAATTTAAAAAAGTGTTTGCCTTGCTGATCATCATTAGATTTGTTTTTGATTTGTTAATCAGTAGGATTAAAGATTTTTAAGGTGGATGGGTTGTATGGAAGTAAACACCGCAACCTTTAGAGGGAAGCCGCAGTGAGTAACTATTATTTACCCTCCCAAATCTAATTCATGTTAACCCTTCCTTGCCGGTGCTGTCAACTGATTTGACATATCTCTAATTATTTCAATATCTCTGTGAATGTACTAAATACAGAGTTCATATTCTATATGCATCAGCAATACATTGTGTTTTGGTTAAAATAATTAAAGTATACGTATATCTCTGCATGCGTCGATAACGTTCCGAGTGGTGCGGTAGTGAGCGAGAGGAGTGAGTACCGCTCACCGTACCACGGTACGCGGTCATCTTCTGGCAGTAATAGACTTATCGTGCATTGCGTGGCTGATGTTTTACCTCGTTTTCTTAGAACAATACACAATATTTTACATATGAACATTATGTACTATTAAAAAAACTATTTACGTAAATAATAAACGAACTTAAAGTATTAATTTTCAGCCAACTTAAAATTACAAAATTTTATATATGTGCACTGTGAACTGAGTATACAGCACCGAAGCTGGAACCATTTTCTAGCGCCGTAGGGGAAAGGTCAACTATTCATGGATACACGCCATCTACCTCGAAGAGTGGACACGGCTTGTAGTGGCGATGCAAATTTCTATAATGGCGATATACCATGCGTATACATGTATACATTTAAGAATGAATAACAACATCGCGCCTCTATGTAAAGGTTATATGGTACAGGAAAATCATTTTTAAAATATTCTTGCTTGTACAGTGGTGCACGCCGATAGTGGTTCAAATTGGTTCAAAACATTTTGGAAAACCCGTCCCCAGTCCCCAATCCCCTTACCCCGTACGATGCAGTCTTAGAGTAAAGGATGGAGTACACCAATACACAAGCACAAATCTATTTAAAATTATTCTACTGTATCTATTATGTATGACAGGTGCGGACTAGGGAAAAAGATTGTTTTTATTTTTAGAGAGGATTATACAATTCGGGGTTATAGAAAACAGGACAATATTAGATTTCCTCCAACTACCATTATTATATGTGCAATGGAAGACTAAGGGCCAGTTGTTTGACGGACCGTCACATTTGACGTCGCCACTAATTGACGATCAGCCGCCGGCACGTCAACCGCCGATTATCGTCCCGTGACCGTTATCCTGACTACTTAATCAACGGTTGATCAAACAACCTAACATGAAAGCGAAACAAAGTTAATGATAATCAATAAAAGTGTCGATGATGTAAATGCCAGCGATATACTGGTCGGCAGTCCATTATGTGTAGCCTCCGCCCTATTCTCAATCGCACCCAAATCTACGATCCTTTTGATGGATTGAAAATGGCTGATCTCCCTCCCATCATACCTGTGCCCTAGACTAAGGCTTTCGTACACACAGGAGTTGATTATGCCAACCCAATAAAAATTCCGCTATCACGACATCGTGGACAGCATGCTCAGAAAGCTTATATTTGCCTTTTTGTTTGACAAAGAAAGCTATTCAACAGCTTTCAAATTCCTACTCTTATTGCCATTGGATATTATTGTTCGGCATATCCAGGCACAGATAATGGACTTCGTGTTGCGTCAGTAAAACAGGCATATTCAAACAGCCTGTGGTAAAACTATACCCTTTACCGACGTAAAAAAAATTCTAATCCCCTTTTTTTAATTTTTTAGTTTAACACTCTTTTTTTAACTCATACCTATTACCCCTTCACCTATTCAATATTACCATCTCAAATAAATTAAAAATAATTTTAACCTCATAAAGAGTCCATAGTTTTTTTGATGTGATTATCTCATTTTACATTTTTTTCTTTATGTTTCCTGCTGAAGGTTCTGGAAACCTCAAAGCGAAGAGTATGTTTGTGCAATGTATGATTGTGCCTGTGATTTTTTGGGCCAAACCTTTTTTTTACAGTACAAGAGACCCTGTGGGAAATAATTTCTCTCCAAGCCTATATCATCTTTGGGGATGCTGTGTGGAGGGTCTTTTAGAGGATCAGAAGGAGTGAACATGGGTCTTGAAGAGACCCATGTTGTAGGATGGAGGAAACACAGAGGCCAGCAGATTTGGGTTTGGCGTGTTTCCCCACTATACACCGCTGCCGGATCAATGACGCTAGTTCCTGAGAGGATCTTCTATTAAAATACCGGTAGAACAAGGACAACATTCAAAGACAAAGATTGCAGTCCGTTTGTTAACATAGGCGAATCTATCAAACGGACCGCCCGTTTCTGCACAGAATCAAGGGTTTTTTTCAGATATTTAGAGGCTCCCGACCAGAGATGGCTGCCAAATTCTACAGTGAGGCACACTTGCGATTTGTACAGGGTCAGCAATTGTGTACTATCTGCAGTATCTGCCGGCTCTGTACAATACGCCCAGCTTCTGAGAGGCTAACTTTACTCTCTTTAATAAGGATGTAGTGATCTATACCCTTGGTTTGGAGGAACAGATGGCATTAACTGTATCCAATATCAAAGATATCTCGATATGTTACATGATAATATCGTACCTACTACATATCATACAACCGCGGAGTGGGACGCAATCATCGTCATACCGCCCGCTCATACCGCCTCTGTATCGCCTGTAATATTGAAGTCATTTTTAATTAATCACAAAGGGAGAAAATTCGGTCATAATACAATTAATTATTAAATCCAGTGGTGACGGCCAAAACCAGGATCGACCACATAAACTTTCTAAAAACACCCAAGGTAAGTGATCTCATTATTATTATTGGGAAAGTTTCAATTTCCGTGGAATTCCAACGATTTTGGATTTCCACAATCAGTAATCCCGTCCATTCAAACCACGTGTTGGAAACCTCCGGCCCGCGGCATATTTTAATCCGACCTGCGGACGTGTCTAGTTTCGATCATGTCAAAAACCTCGAGCATAGAAAAAAAGACGAAAAACTTAAAATGTCTTAAAAACTCGACAACAACCACCAAATGTCTTCATGAAAAAGGGTGTTATGATTTTTAACGTTTCTTATTTACCTTCCTCTGTACCACTTCATTTAAAATCTGTGTTTCCCTTCAATTACTTCTATCATAGCTAATTATGACAATGTTATTTTTTTTTAAATTTCCCGATGTTAATTATTCGAGTTCTCGAGAGTCACACTAGTAGACACTTTTGCTTAAGCGCTCCGAAGATGATGAGTTCTGTATCTAATTATGGTTGCGGTTGACATAGAGATTGGCAGGCAAAAGCCTGAGAAAGGGACATAAAAAACTGTTTTAAGCATGTGAAAGTGATAATTGTACGTAAGAATGCGAATGTTACTCTTCAAGTTTGATTTTTTTTCGAAAATCGTTACATTCAGAACATGGAGATGGTTTATTTCCAGATTTCGAGATAATATTGATTTCTTATTCAAAAATTTTAGAAACAAGTAATAATACAAACAATCAGAAAATGTAGGAATGGAATTTATTTCTTTCAGAGCTAGTAAGAATGCGTTTTTTCAATACAATTTATGAGAGCTTTAATATCGTATTGACCATGGAAATATTTTCTCTGCCAACAGCCCAGAGCGTTTTTATAATTTTTAATCGGGCAATTTTTGAGATCATGAAAAATTGATAAAAAAATTTCATGACAGAGCTCTCAAGATTCGCACTCGAAGATTGGAAAGGTTGCCCATGCCAGATTTACACCTTGAATTAACCTTTTACCCACTAATATACTTATGTTTATTTAAATCAAATCAAGTTATTTAAGTAATTAGCATCATAGTAGAATCATTAGCTTCAATAATTTAGTTTAATTTTTTAAATTTACAGCCCGGCCCTGAGTACTGCAATTAATTACATTAATGCAATATCTTCGCGTGCTAAGAAAAATAACCTGTTACACTTGAGCACTTGATGAAAACAACATATTTCCAGGTATTCCTAATGATCAAAGTGCAATATATAGATAAGTAGTATTTACTTTAAATCGTTTCATAGTTATTCATCCTCCGGTATTTCAGTAATTTGTAGTAATGGTATTACTCGGCTTATCTTGTCAGGGTCTCTAGCATAGGTCAACTTAACAAACGTAAATATATGTTTATCTTAGAGCCAGATTTAAAATCAACTGAGATACTGGACCTGTATCAACGATTGTTTTACTAACCCAAAAAATACCAAAATGATGCGTTTCTATTCACTTTTGATGTCCGAACAGCTCGTGAAGTTTTGAGGAAAAAAGTTGACCACCACTTCGAGAAGATTCGTGCCCGGGGTAGGGCCAACCTGGTCAGCTTCAACGTCTTAAAAACCCAAGCGTCTCTGATTTCGGCAAAGAGGAAAATCAATAACCGTCTGAAAGAATGTACTGAGAAAACATGATATCCAATGTGCTGGAAAAGGGGAATCTTAAGTAGATAATGGAAACAAATGAGATTTAAAAATAGTATCGCCAACATCGTTAACCCATGAGAATGCAAATCGCCCCCCCCGCCTTTGTTTCTACCTACACACTAAACGCATAACTTTCATTGGCTCCATCACTTTGATAGTCTGAGCAGTTTGGTCATAGCTCGGCGACGGTCGTCACACTTGCATACAATATATCTCTTTATTTCTGTTATCTATGAGGTAGTATCGTCCTTTTTCATGACCGTATAGTCCGCACTGCCTGGAATCAGCGGGACTATGGCGTCCCATTTTGTGTGTATATTTTGACTGAACAGGGTGGATAGGGGAAGGAGATGAAGTTGGTGATGAGGATTAGTTACAGCTGTGAATAGGCAAGAACTTCCCAACCGTCCTCATATCCGTCCGTCCCTTCGAAAAAAATGTCACCGAAAACTAAAAAGATATCAACATTTTTAACTCAGAATATGCTCTGGAATCATCGGTTAAAGTTTGTCGAGTACTTACGTCTTGTTACAACCTGTATATTATCTGTATACAAAAATGAACGTTTGTCTGTCTGTCCTCAATTTTCTGGGAAATTACTAAACCGGTTTAGCACAGTTTGTTCTTATTATTGCCGGGAAGGTTTAGAAAGTGGTTTTAATGAAATTCAACATCTAAAACTGTTGCTATAACGTTTTAAAATTAGTACAAAAAACATTGAACCCTAACTAACTAACCATCACGCCGTTTCTCCGCAGGGGTAGGCAGAGAGGACGGACCGCCAAACAACTCGATCTTGGCATACACTTCTTGCTTCATTCACTTTCATACAACGTCTCATGCATTCTCTTCTGATATTCCGACTTCTCACATGGCCCGACTCAAGTATTTGATTCACTTGATCGTGCCACGTCTTCCTTGGACGTCCCGGCTTCTTCTTCCATCCACATTCGCGTCATATATTCTGCTTACACTCGTTTCTTCATTCATTCGCTCTACATGCCCAAACCATCTAAGCGTCCCTTTCCTAATCTTGCTCACTACGCTTACATCAGCCTCGCATTTTTTATGAATCTCAACATTTTTCACACGATCATACATGGTTTTACCACACATTCGTCTCAGAGATCGCATTTCTACAGCATTCAGTCTACTTTCATCCTTCCTCTATCAGTTCCATGCCTCACTGCCATACATTATTGAACCCGCCATGTTGTATTGAGGTTTGCCCATAGATATTCCACTCTGGTAAACAAAATAAGAACGTTTGTTTTGGTAGAATATTTTCAAAGTGGAAAACACAAGTAGATTAGCCTACTTAAGAACTTTTTTTATTTAGATATGTTTTAAAAAAACAAATGTTTGGAAATAAAATTTCAAATCAATGTTTCTTTGCTTAGAGATAGTAATAATCATCACCAATTCAATTATAGCACCCAAATGACAAGCAAGAATTTACAACTTCATAACTTTATTCCAAAGATAAATACGTAATCCCTAACAAGGGCGGGTACAGATCAGCTAGTCAACAGTAAAATAAAACATGCGTATTTGAGATTATCGTTATAACTTGGCTAGATACTAGTAAAACGTACTGTTTTCTCCTCGCAGTTGGCCTACGTTGGCTAATCAGTACTCGACAAATTATGCAGTTGTATTTTATTTTATTAAGCACACCACAAAATTTACATCCGCCACAAGAAGGATGCCGGAAGTGCAGTGAGATTAATACACGAGATGTTTAACCACAGGAAAAATTCAAATGGTTTTACTTTGCATGTTTTCTTCAGGTAAAAGAATTTTATAGGCACCATACTCAAATGACCTATGATTAATTATCAGTGGCGTGCAGTTCATAGAAGCTAAAAAGCTATACCTACCCTAAGAAAATGGAGGGTAAACATAAATCAAGATATTTAAAAAAAAAAAAAAAACAAATTCTAAGAATGTAATTTTTCCGTATTTTTTAGGAGATTTTTTTGGTAATAGTAAAATGTTTATATTTTAATACTTTTCGTCTCTTCAGCTGTAACTTGACCCGGTTCATTGATGTTAAAAATACTATTCTGCTCATGATGTATTGTTACAAACAGTGTACCAGACGTAATGGCACACAAGCGAACTGTAGTGGGCAGCTGATCCCGATCTGCCGATAGGACTGAGAAGGGATAAAGCACAACCTATCGTTCCCTCTGCAAGGAGGAACTATACTGACGATAAAACCTCATTAACGACTTTTCTAATTAGCAAATTTAGTTCTGCACAAAAACCCAATTCATGCAGAATTATTAGTAGAACTCGGAGCCGTGTCCGTGTAGCGTTGCTTGGTCTGAATCCAGTGAGAGTCCAGGATAAGCGGTGGTCGGGAGGAAAGAAGGCGAGTAGATCAGAAGTCATAGCGGGCGGAGAGTCTTGAAAAGTGGGCGGTTGCAGGCTAACTGACAAGACCTGGTTTTCGCAGGCTACTTAAGGTGGCCTGCGAGAATCGGTGAGCTACCGCGTTCTGCGCATCTCCAACAAGAACCTCTCCCTCACACTGCCGCCCCACTCTGACGTTTTATTCAAGTCATTCATTATCTAGGCGGTCGATGAGAACATGTTTCCCACGGACCGCGCAGCATACATTAACAAAGGAACGGAGTCAGGTACTTTTGCGGACAGCAAAGATTTATTATACGATCCAACTCCCTTACAAATTAGAACAATCTATAGAAGTGTAATATAACAAATGTGTTTATCAAATGGCCTCATCAAAACATTGCAGGAGAAGTGAACACGTCCGACACAAACGGGATACATTGCGCAAGCGGCGCAATTCCCACAAAAATGATCCCTATATTGGCCTATATCACATACTTTTCGACTGTATTCAAAACTGTATTTCCATAAGATATATAACATGGAGTATTACGATAATTACACAAAAAAATCAAATTGAATTCGAAACATGAAAAAGGAAAAAACGACAAAAAATATAAAGATTTCAGTTGCATCTGGGACTCGAACCTTGGACCTCTGCCTATCCGGGGCAACCGCTTAACCAACTTAGCTAATGTTAATATTATTTTCTACAATGATTAAATATTAAAATGAGGTTTTTGAATCACAATAAAAAATAATTAATAATTCAAAATTCAATAATTATGTCCCTGAGTGGCTGTGTTACCTCTGTGGATACTGAGTGATGGGTATAAAAAGGGCAAATGAATGCGGTACTCTTAAGCGGTCACCCAACCAAGTAGTGATCGCGCCCAATGTTGCTTAAATTCGGTGATCGGAGTTGACGAATAATCTTGATAACCAATCGTCAGTTCTAATTATTTTTTTAACTAATATGTTACTGTAATATCGATATAAGACAACTCCATGTCAAAAAGAATTCAGTTTTAATTTAGAGATTAAAACATTTTGAATGTGAAGGTTTTGCATCACACCATAGTTATGGCACATATTTAAACGCTTTACCGACAATTATATTATTGTTTTATCTCCTTCAGAACGTATGTGGTATTTTTGTATAGTTCATCAGAGTGTGCGAAATAAATTAGTTTCGAGAAAAAGTCTAAACTTCATGTATAAACTTCATCACTCGCGATGGAATTGCCTGCTGGTAAATCTAAGACGTTCGGGTTTTCATTGTGAATGGTGATTATACTGATTATCAACGCCTGCTAAGCTACAGCCTACCCTTGGCCAATGAACAATGCACGCTACTGATAATTTTGTATAATCACTGAATCAACAGTGATTACGTTTATATCATATACATCATGAAGCATTCGACCAGTTTACGCCAGAAGGCTGGAACCGGCACCGGTCTTGTGAAGAAGGTTGACTTGTTGGATTGTTTTTCTTGATTGTCTATCATGGAGACAAAACCTGTTTTAGCATTTTTACTTGTGGCGATTTGTGTAAGTCCAAGTAAGTGTATTCATGTACTTATTATGTTTGTGTTAAATCCAATCGGGAAAATGAATCAATTATTACTTCCGGTGTACAAAAACAAATAGTGCTATTTTTTTTTGTATCGGCATTGGAAAAGGTAAATTCAACATGTCTTTAATTTTTTGTTGATTATGATTATACGTTTTCTCTTTTTGGATTTTGGTTGATATGAAGAGGTCTACATAACTCATTGAAGAGGTTAATCAATATAAGGGTGTTGTGGGTGTTTCCGTGTACTTGAAAAAGCTAAATATTTCCTTACTTCCACTGAAATTGATCAAATATCGAAATTCTTTCACGAACAGATTTTTTTTTAATAATCTGTCTAGTCGAAGGGCCTTATATGTATTGGCGACATACATTTCCTGTCAAATCGCTAAAAATCACACTTCGAAGTTAGATACGGTGTTCAGTGGCATAGCTACCTTGAGCACAGGCCATATTCCTACAATTTGTTATATCTCCCATATTTCTTATTCCCTTAGTAGTGACCCTATTCCCATTAAAGTTCAGCGAGCTCTCTGTCTATGAGTGTTTCTGAACCTTCTTCCCATCACCACTGAATGTACAATCTTAATCTCGGCACTATATTGTACATCATCTTTTTCACAGTACCGTTTCATTTTCCTACCTACGATTTCATTAATTCTTTCCAGTTCCGACATTAACTGTATGCGTCTCCTGAGTTATACAGGTAAATGTCCTGTTAGTAGTTTGAATAAGATTGATCAATGTCTTAATAAGGAAACTAGCTACGTTTGGTTTTCCACGAGACATTTTTACTTCGTACTTCACAAATCGTAAACAATGTGTTTTTGTGGTTCTTATTCTACTGAATACTTTTTTTTCTGAAGTCCAGCAAGGATTCATCCCGGAACCGCTGTTGTTTTTGTCGTTTATTGATGATATTGGCTCAATAATTCCCATAATTCCTATTTATTGTTTGCTGATGACCTAAAACTCTACCGCATAATCAAAAACCTTATCGACTGCATCCTTCTGCAAATTTTTATAGATTCCAGCACAAAATTGGCAAAAACAAACTACATTTTAATGGGTCTTAAAATATTTTGCTTTATAAGATTTGTTTATGACCAAAAACTGAACAATATAGGGATATATTTTCGACAAAAATATTTCTAATCGTTGATATTTGTCAATATTTACATTAATAACAAATAGTTATAATAAAGTAAATAATATGAATAGTTGTAGTTAAAAATAATTTATTAACTAGGTAGAAATAATTCGTTCATCCTTTTTTTGAAATTTGCCAAGTTTTTATATCATTCAAGTATTTGTTACCAAGACTGTGTAAGTGTTGAATGGGGGAATGCAAACTATAGTTGGAACGGGATATACATATGTAAAATGTTAATTTTTGTCTTGTAGTTCGTTTAGGTATGTATATGTAGATTAAACTGCAGGAGTTCAGAACAATCGAATTTACATTTTAATAAAAAGGGTAAGTAGTTAATTTTCAGTCTGTTTTTTTAAAGTTGGAATATTTAAAATATTCATTAAGGATGAGTAATTTATGTGCTCTAAAGGTGTGGTAACTTTTTTCATTGAATTCTTTCTACATTATGAATACGTATTTTGTAGAAGGGAGACCACACTATAAGATTATGTTCTATTATACATCTAACTAGGGATACGAGTATGTACATCAATTTTATTACTTGTAACGATTCAAAAAAAATTGTTCTTAATATAAATTCTAAAATTTTCATACCCTTATTTACAATTTGTTGAATTTGAGCAGTGAAATTTAGTTCCTTATCCGTTATAATGTCGAGATCTCTCATTTCCCTAACTCTTTCTAGATTTATTGAATAGTCAAAAAAAGAGAGACGTTTTTTTCTGGAAAGGGCTAGAGTTTTACATATTTCTACATTTAGATATAAATTGTTTTGTGAACACCAGTTATTTAGCTATATTGTGTCATTGTAATTTTGCAGCAACGGCTATAAGCTGTGTGACGCGCCAAGGAATTGTGGGAGAATGCACTGCGAGGAACGCATGTAAGGCATTCCAGGAAGTCACATCGAGAAGTTCTTTTACATCACTGACACAAGAGAAAAAGAAAAAAATCCTGATCAGCTGGCGATGCCAAACAGGAGGGGGCTCGTCTGTAAGATTAATCATTATGTTACGTTTTGTTTTTTTTTTATCAATTAAGGATATCTTAACTATAAAGCAGAAAATCTGTGTTTATGTTTTGGAGCGGCAAAACCCCGAACCACGAATTCTGGCGCGATCAGAACAGCATTTTCCAGCTGAAATTTTAAGGTTAATTTTTTTTTTATTATATGTAAGACAAACATTCCTGCGTTAAACATAACCATACAATATTTTAAAATCTCCTACTACCAACGGAAGACGTTGCTTGTGTCATGGTGGAGGACTTAGCCAGAGAAATTGAACTCACGACGCCTGGGTGGGACCTAGACGCGGTGCCAACTCAGCCAGTGAGCAGATTTCCAGGACTACTGCCGGGCCATCTGACTTCTTTTTATCTGAAATGTCATTCACTTAATTTACACTTTTTTACCTCCTTTTTTTATTATTCAGTTAGAGCGAAACATCAAGAGGAGAACATGTACTATACCTTGTATTATCTATAAGTGTAAATATATTTAAGTATACTAACAAAATAGATAGGAGGAGATAAACAGTCTATTAGCGAAACATCAAGAGGAGAACATGTACTATACCTTGTATTATCTATAAGTGTAAATATATATAAGTATACTAACAAAATAGATAGGAGGAGATAAACAGTCTGTTAGCGAAACGTCAAGAGGAGAACATGTACTATACCTTGTATTATCTATAAGTGTAAATATATTTAAGTATACTAACAAAATAGATAGGAGGAGATAAACAGTCTATTAGCGAAACATCAAGAGGAGAACATGTACTATACCTTGTATTATCTATAAGTGTAAATATATTTATGTATACTAACAAAATAGATAGGAGGAGATAAACAGTCTGTTAACTAAAAACATCATAGGGAAAGGAAGGGTGACCTGAACTGTTAAAGACTTTCAAAGAGTTTTAGTGCCAAAAGTGAATGTATGTACGTTCGTCCTAATATTGATATTTGTGCAGGTGTGTTGCCCAAATGACACCCCGTATTCCGAGCCTCCCCCGTCAGTAGAGAACCACAAGAACCTGCAGCTGCTCCCGCCTCTGACAGAATGCGGATCATCGTCTGCAGATCGGTACTACGGAGGAAATATGACAGCACTCCTGGAATTCCCTTGGATGGCCCTCATCTCTACTGAAAACAGTACGTACCTCCTCGCACATTATATTTGTATTAGACTAAAATGTGATCAATAAAACCATATTGACTTTAAAATATTCCAATTAACTGATGAACATGGAAACTAAAATTCGTCTCTACACCACAGATCGTCTTTTTGTATAGCTTTGAATCGCCAAAAAAAACATAGCAGGAGTAACTGCGTTACTGATGCATAAATGCATAAGTGCATCTTTATGTCAATTTCCTGATGATTTTTTAAACAATTTTAAATAATTGATAAACTAAAGTTCTTAAAAACTTAAGACAAGATTTTTGTGCATAGCGCAAAGGGTAACAATTATTTTTACAAACAATAATTATTAGCCTGAAACACTCATCCAAATTTAAAAAAAACTTCCGAGCAAGAATGATGACACACCCTTCTGAGTCCAGGTCAGATGCTCTACTATATGACATCAGAAGGGTGGTTAATCGAAATCGTTCATGACATCATTTTTCTCGGAAAAGCAAGTTTTTTTTCACTTATTTTTATGTTTTGTAGATAAAATGAGTAATAATATAATAAATAAATTTTTTATAAACAATATTGAACAAATCATTGCCTGAGAAAGATAATACAGACTAACCTGCACCCTACGATCCAGTCAGATGCCTCTACCATATGACATCAGAAGGGTGCAGGTTCGAGTCCTGTCGGCGAATTATCTTTGCTCGGAATGTTTTTTTTTTCAATTTGGATGAGTGTTTCAGGCTAATAATTATTGTTTATAAAAATAATTTTAAATAACTTTATTATCATTATTATTACTTTTTTTTCGTTTTTTTTCTATTATAGAAACAAAACTGTACATTTGTTATAGTGAAAAACAATTTCCGGAAATCAAATTTTCAAAAAAGGTACCTATAATATTTTTCTTGCAATTTATAAATTATACTTGCATTTACCTGGTGACATGTGTATTGTATAAGGGTGTGTGTATGTGTAAATGTATTTTTGGTGTGAGAAGTGGTGATCTACCTAATATAGAAGTGATGTATGCGCAATGATCAGTTTACATTATTTCCAAGAGGCTTCTTTAAATCCTAAAAAATATCAATCTTTGAGTTGTTTAGGTAAATATTATCGAATGAAGAGCACGGTTAATTGGTGAATTTGCAGCTGCATTGTTTTTTGTAACTATGCGTGTGGAATAGTGCTGTATGGCGGATATATGTACATATGAGAGCAAAATGACCTATTCCTTTCTAATCGTTTGAGTCATTACCTACATCCGGATACATAAAGAACTTATTTATTATTCATTCATTTTCCTCATATGTATGTACCTCTCCTTTATTAACAAAACTTTATTATTATTCCGTCATATTTCCTCATAAGTACCTATCCTTTATTAACAAAACTTTATTATTATTCCGTCATATTTCCTCATAAGTACCTATCCTTTAATAACAAAACTTTATTATTATTCCTTCATATTTCCTCATAAGTACCTATCCTTTAATAACAAAACTTTATTATTATTCCTTCATATTTCCTCATAAGTACCTATCGTTTAATAACAAAACTTTATTATTATTCCCTCATATTTCCTCATAAGTACCTACCCTTTAATAACAAAACTTTATTATTATTTGCTATTGGCATTAAATCATGTGTTTTTGATTTGAAAATTGGACGGCTTAAAATATCATACATGATTTAATTAAATACTCCAAGCAGAACGCACCTTGGCCTTTCGTCTTTTTATTAGTCTAGAAAAAAATAAAGTTTCAGACCTAAAAAAAATTTATATAGCAAAATCTGTTCCTTGCGAACTCTTTTTCCAATATTATCGAATTGTCGGCAAATTTGTTTTTTTTAGAATATGACCCTAAAACATTTTAATAATTATACCTGTGCTTTACAAAATAAAATAAAACAAGCATTTTGGTGATTTTTTTGCGTAAATAGAAACATGCGGCCAATGATTAGCGGGAATTTCAACCTCTTCACCACCTGCATAAGTAGTGCGTGATTTCGTTCTAATTTTAGGAAGTGGATCACCCTAACGCCAGGCTCATTTACAGCACTTAACGGTAACACCACCTTTTTCGGGCACCGTAATAGTTTTTTGCTTCCATTTATAGCAACCGGTGACGTAAGACAAACTAAAATCAAATTTGCCGAATAAAAACCACCCTAATGTCTATGTACAATGGCATATTTAACATGGCTGATTGTGAATGTTGGATTTAGGTGTCACTTCAATAATTAATCTATGGTTTTTACTTTTATTTTTAGAAATAAATGGCGTTAGAGATTTTACCTGCGGAGGCACCGTCATCAATAGTCGCTATATCCTTACCGCTGCTCACTGCATCACTAAACTCGGTAATCTTCAATTGATCGGAGTCAGGGTGGGGGAGTGGGACAAGTCGACGGATATAGACTGCATGGATGAATACTGCGCCCCTCCAGTTCAGGATATCGCCATTGAGGAGATCCTTCCACATCCGGGATACGTTGGCCTCATCGCTGGCAGGAACCATGACCTCAGGAATGACATTGGACTTTTGAGGCTAGCGGATCCAATAGATCTCACAGTAGGTCAGTACATTTTTACCTCGTTACCTACTGTCAGCGCACAACTCTGCGAGAAGAATTGTAAATTGTCTGTCGATAATAATATTGTTAATTTCTTTTCAAGATAACGTAACACCGATTTGTTTGCCGACTACAAAAGAAATGAGGGAAGCGAATTTTGAAAACAAATTACTCGTATCGACAGGATGGGGAAGAACCAATAAACTGGAAGACGGCAGCCTTACGGATAGAAAAGATTTCTCAGATCCAAGACTCCTTCAGATCGCCGCGCCAATTGTGTCGAACAGGCTTTGCGCAGAAACATATAACAGGTGAGCTAATGTATTAATGATTTTTGAGATTTATTATTTCTACCCGTCTTTGGTTACCTCCAAGGTCTTAAAAACTCGAAATGTATGACATTTCCGCTGAATTCCTTCCTTTCCCTTACAGTGCTAGAAATTCCTCGAGCTCCGGTTCTGTCCACACTGAACACTCAGTTTATACAGTTGGTACACATTTAGAATTTTTAAGTCTTAAGTTGGAGAAAAATGAATAGATTACTTTTGTTAGTAATTTTAAATCGTTTTATTAACGGTACATGTCTATGGACATATAAAATATTATGCGTAAGTGCTGAAAACGAGGAAAAAACATCGGCCACGCATAAAACGCATGATGCGTCCATTACAGCCGGCTACTACTGACGACCGCGCATTGTGGCGCGGCGAGCGACACGAGTTCTCAAGTTATCGCCAATCAACGCGCACAGACATACGTATATATTAACAAATTCTTTTCCTGATATTTCACAAAACATTTTGCTCTGTTGCGTTCGATAAATACTTATATATTTTAATTTTTTCTTCTCAGTACATAAATGTATTGCTGAAGGACATCAAAAATATCATGTCGTGTTTCGTGATCAAAAAACCTGTCCATTCATGCCTTAAATTTTTAATGAAAAATCATTTCACCTTTACTTTATTACGACCAAATGGAATGGCAATATACAAGGCGGGCAATGTAAGACAGTCAAAGCGCTGTATTTTCATTGGCTCTCTCGAGGCTAGGCCAGGGGCACACCGGATTCCATTTAAATCTACGTGGAATGCACTTCAGGTGTTTAATCTTTATCTCTATATATAAAAAAGGATGTTTATCTCTTTGTCTGTCCTCGATATTCTCAAAAATTACTCGACTTATTTGGCTGAAAATAGGACAGTTTGTTCTTATAAGTGCCGGGGAGGTTTAAAGAGTAGTTTGAATGAAATCCAATATGTAAAACTGTTGCTATAACGTTTTAAAATTATTTTGAAAAACATCGAACCCGCCATGTTGTATTGCGGTTAGCCTATAGATATACCACTCTGGTTAGCCACAGATTACATAATCAAAAAAAGAAATTTTGTTTGGGTAGAATATTTTTAAAATGGAAAACACAATTAAGTACCTACTTAAGAACTTTACTATTTAGATATATTTTGAAAAAATAAATGTTTGGAAGGAAATAAAATTTTCGAATGCTTTCTTCTTTGTTTGGAGGTAGTAATAGTCATTACAAGCCATTACTTGTCAAATCAATTATGGCATCCAAACGACAAGCAAGAATTTACAACTTCATAACTTTATTCCGAACAGATGATCCCGAGCAAGGCCGGATACACATCATCTAGTTTTATATAAAATGTGAACTCTGTGTTTAATGTATTTACAGAGATATTGGAATAACAAGAGACATGTCAAATCAGTTGACAGCACTGGCAAAGAGGGATTACTAAATGTATGAGATGAATTGTCTTGAAATAAACAGTGCCCTTCAAACATGAAATGGACAACCACTATTGGAAGCAGTTGAGTCCAAATTAGTCTCATACAGATTTTCTATAGAAAAAAATTATAGAGTCATAGATATTTTTTTAAACAATAGTTAACGGTACATTCGATTCTGAATTTTGTATTGAAGTATGTATAAAACATGATATTAACCGCCCTATGCCTATGAACGTGCGTGATACGCAAACTTTGATTATTATTAAAAATAAAATGTATATTCTTTCTAGACTTGTAGAAAAGTCAATAGATGTCTCATATAAATAAAAATCGGATAGATATATTCGAGACTCTATCCAGATTGCAAATGTGTTCGGGAGGAACTTTGCAATCATCATAAAGATAGCAGCCAATATGGGATTTTAAAAATGGAGGTTGATATTGACAAGTCTTGAATTTTAGGTATGATATCGATGAAGATGGTGTAAATTGAACTTATCTCATTAGCTTAGTCGGTAAAGCGGTTGTCCCGATAAGACAGAGGTCCTGGGTTCGAGTCCCAGATGCGACTGATACCTTTTTATTTTCTGTGTTTTTTCGGTTTCGTGTCAAAAATAATACTCGTATGCTAGATATTTTATCGAAGACTAATTTTTTGTCGATATGTAATGGACATTTTTTTTATTAAATTTTAGGACATTTTTCATATAATTTGTGATTGAATAGCAAAATTGAAAAAAATATATTTGTTGCTAACGGCCATTCTTCCCAACCCTACTGAGAGTACTGAGCAACTATTGAGCCGAAATTTTGCCTCAACTCTGTTCTAATGCACAAATACGCTCTTCCCAACGTAATTCCCGATCAAATTTTCGATCAACTTGAGATGTCGATTTTTGTATATTAAGTTCCCCTCAACAAAGGACTAGTTATAAAAAAGTGTCAACAGGGTGGTCAGTGAAATTTCAAACGTCATTATCGGTTCGCAATGTATTTATCGCGATTCAAATATTGAATAACAAAGATTTATTTCCGTTTTCGAGTGTCAAAACATGTTTTTGTATGTTTTAAATAAAACTGAAGAAAACCTAACTTATTTTACTTATTATAAGCTACGTTTTGTCTTGTTTTTCACGAAAGAGAAATATCAAATGCACGTCTATTAAAGTGGGCGGGCACTATTTTATTTTCTACGAAAGAGTGCGGGCACTATTTTACAGTCTACGAAAGTGGGCGGGCAACTCCATGGGCAAACAGACCGAATGCTCAATAAAAAACTTGGCTGATCGGTGTCCCAGATTGATCATTTGAAAAGTTGGGAAGAACGGTCGTAAATATCATCCTCAACTCGATTTACTTACCTCTCAGAAAGCCGCTCTTTCCTGTGACCATTTAAAATTGTTGGACCGTTTCAATCTCTGATAACACATTATTGATGCGCGTTGTTTGTGCATTTATGATAATTGACGGAAGATCTTCTTCGAGGTTATGCTTGGAGATTTCAATCTATCATAACACCAATGAATAAATAATTCAATATCGAAAAGCTAGTAGTGTCTTATTAACCACTGACATTGAAAACGCTATTATCATCCGGAATGTAATCATGTTACTTTATTGTTCACGTTTAGTTGCAGAAAACATATATTAGGGGTGGTATTTTATCTGTAATAATCGGTTGTGTTTGAAGTGTGCGGAGTTAAGTTATTCATGTGATTGTCGTTGTTTAAAAGTAATAAATTTATGAATTTGTGAATTCCCAGTATCATTTTCTTCTTTTATGAATTCTTTCAAAATACGATAATAAGTTTTCCCAAATAATTTCTATAAAAATAGCGTTACAACAAAAAATCACGTGCGATAATTACGTTCAATTGGTCTTCAACTACCATTCATCCACATATTTTTTATTGTTATTATCTGTCTTTGGAATATAATAATATTTTAATTAATGATTTTAAACTCCCAGCGCATTAGTTATATATTAATAACTGTAAAACTATTTCAAAGCATTAACAATTTTTTTTAATTAATACGAATTATCCAATATAAAGTAGCATTTAGTAAAACATTAAAAATGAACCACGAAATAGTCGAACGCCGAGAGCGGTGTCGGACAAAATCATCAAAATCCACCACTGTGCTGCGATCCAACCGGCGTTTCCTTATTGTTCGATCATTCCCAAGTGTTTTTTTAAAGGCGGTGAGCATATCATGTGTGTGCGGAGACTTTGAAATGTTTGAAACTTGGCTGTTTGAAGTGGAATTTTAAACATTTATATTGATTTGTGTACTTAACCGACCTACCCATACGAACGTACGTGATACGTCCGCAATATTATCGCCCGAACGTAACTAGCCATATCCCGTACGTTCAGGTATAAAAAAGCTATACCCGAAACCCACAAAACATTCGTTTACGTCAAGTTTGTTCTTGCTTCATCTCGTTTAGTATTTTGGGGTCAGCCGAAGCTAACTGATGTGTTCGGGTATTTTCGTCTCACCCATACAAGTTACGTCAGTCACACGTATTATTATTGCGAAATCCAATGATAAAAAACGCGATGTTTTTTTACCTACTTATTGAATAATAACCCAAAGAACGGAAGGTTAATGGTGATGTATTCTTAACGCCGTGTTTAAAGAAACAAATAAACAACGTAAGTAAAGATTTTCCGCTCTATGGTAACGACTAGTGGTTACCACCCGACTTCGATGAAGTTTCACCAGGCTTTTTCTGATGTCCAATTGATTTGATTGATTTGGAGTTGTTTAATTTATTTTCAGTTCTGGCATTGGTGGTATAGGCTTTCGTCACCTGTGCGCCAGTGGCCTCGCAGGGATCAGCTCCTGCGACGGAGACTCCGGTGGCCCCATGGGGTTAGAAATGCCCCTGAAGAGCAGGCAGATCAAGTTCGTGCAGTTTGGAGTGGTCAGTGCGGGTCACAAAACTTGCGGCATTGAGAACCAACCTGGCATCCTCACCAACGTGGTGTACTACATGGACTGGATACTCGATACGCTGAAGCCGTGATTTCCAAACTCTGTTTTCTAACGCATTCAACGACGCACGTATTTTTTTTATTTGTTGTTTGTTGTACGACATACCTTTTTATTTTATATGCACCGCCTGCAAATTTTTCTTAAATGTACCATATATGTAAAATGTTGTCAACGTGTACCTGTTGGATTTAAATCCTAAGGGGAAAAAAATAACAAAACAAAAAAACATAAACAAAAAACAAAAACGAAACAAAACAAAACAAATAAAACTGAAGCCCAAATTTACACAATTTGCAAAAGTATTCGATATATTTCAATGCTTGCAACATTTTGTCTAATTTCTGTACCTACTCATCTGTGAAATATATGTTCGCAATTCTATTATGTTACAGCGCCCCTGATTTTCACAAAAACGGCGCTATAAAAATCATCCAATTATTATTATTATTATGTATCTGTCGAGTCTTTAATTAATCTTTTATCATGTTACAGTCTATTCCGGAATAGGGTCCTACCGTAGGGTCTGAATTTCGACGTTAGTTGACATGAGCACTTCAATAAATTTTAATAAAATTTTTAAAATGCCTGTTGTTTTATTTTTTTTTTTTTTTACATTAACTCCACACAGGAGACCAAGGAGGAAACAATTTCCCTCAAGGCCTATATCATCTTTGGGGATGCTGTGTGGAGGATCTTTTAGAGGATAGGAAGGAGTGAACTTGGGTCTTGAAGAGACCCATGTTATAGAATGGAGGAAACACAGAGGCCGGCAGATCATTCCACAGCCGAGCTGTTGAACACAAGAACGAGTCGTAGAAGCGACCCGTTCTCATGTGACAAATGTCAACCGTGTGCAAATGTTGGGCGCGCGTTTGGCGTGTTTCCCGACTATGCACCGGTGCCGAAGGGATCAATGACGCTAGTTCCTCGGAGCATCTTCCATTAAAATACCGGTAGAACAAGGACAGCATTCCCACCCGACGTCTATGCTCCAAAGATTGCAACCCATTTGTTAAGATAGGCGAATCTATCAAACGGACCGATTTATTTACTCTTCATAAAAAATTGTTACATAAATTTGGTATACATATATATATTTTTTATTATTTGTTCATGTTCGGATTTTTTTGCTTAGTGATAATTTCGGCCGACCAACCCTTTGTGGGAGAAAAAGTTAAATTAATATTGCAGCGGTCTCCACATTGTATGACTTTTTATAAGTACTGTGTGAACACATTATACAATAATACTCAAGTATTTTAAAATTAATGTCTCTTGTAGGAAAGCGATAAGGGGGATGGGAAAGAAAAGTGGATGGGAATTAACAATTATTATACTCGTGGAAAAGAAAAAAGAAACTCTTCAATTTCCGTTGAAAATGAAAGGATTCCCTAGGTCAGAGTGCAGTTCGTTCCAGAGACGTGATATTTACACTGAAAATTATGTACCTTGATGGATGGGAATCTCAAAGGTTTTCTCATGATTTGAGCGAAGAGAGCCCATCTTCAGATAACAAATGAAGGATTCTTCGGATAATTAAGTGAATTAACGGTGTTTCGATTTTTTTATTATTTAAAGACGTACAACAATGCTGCATTCCAGTAAATTATCAATTCAACTCACTCGGAACTTTGGGACTGATAATTTTTGCTACATAATATTAAGTTTAACAAAGTTTTTATGGCAAATATGTAAATGAAAATTTTAAAACAAAAAATATGTACATAAACAATAGGAAAAAATAATTCAAATAAATGTACAGACTCGAAACATACAGATACAATAGAAATACATAACAACGAATTATCCAAAGCTTAAAGACGGCTGTAAGAACAGAGTTGGTATCTGTGATAAATGGTTTTATGAATGTTCTAGAGAAGGGAAAGTTTGTGTATTTTGCGACGTGTTTTAATGGACTAGTTGACAGCTAGTTAGCTGGGACGTTTTTGGTATTCAGAAATGTCCATATTTGCGAAGGTTAAAGTCAAATACATTCTAGTATATTATAATAAAACAAATTTAAAACTTTTTTCCACTTTAATTTTTATTTGACCGTAACCGGGTTTCAGCTCGTTAGAGACATCTTCAGACTGGTACAAATTATTCTAAATCTATGGTTTTTATACACAACATATGGGGGAGGGGAAGAGGGGTGGACTACAAGGGTTTAACTCAATTATCGTGTTTATTTTCTAATAAGTGTGATGCTACATTCGACAATTCGCCTTTGTCATTCACCCAGTTAGTAAAGTGTTCTTTAATTCTGGTTTTAAATGACCTCCCGGTTTGACCTATATAAACCGACGGGCAATTCGCGCAGTTCACTTGGTAAACTCCTGAGTTTTCAAGTTTTTCTCTTTTGTCTTTATTGTTGATTAAAATTCTCCCTAGAGAATTTACATTGTAAAAGGCTGTTTTTTGTTTATCATTGTTAGTTACTCTGGATATTTTTGTTGATATTTCGCCCATATAAGGGATTTTAACCCATTGCTTAGTTATATCTTTATCATTATTATTTTTAAGGCCTTGTGAAATGATTGTTAATGTAAGTTTTTTCTTTTTTTTCTTTAATAAACTGTCGATAGTTTCGCTCTTGTATCCACTGTTCATTGCTATGGTTTTTATAACATTTAGTTCATTAGTATAATTTATATAATTCAAAGGTACATGTAAAAGTCTGTGAATTAGTGAATAGAATACTGATAATTTATGTGAAATATGGTGTCTAGATGTGTTATGTATGATATTGTCGGTGTATGTTGGTTTTCTATAGATTGAAAATTCTAATTTTTTGTTAATGATTTCAATACCAATGTCTAGAAAATTAAGTTTATTTCCCCCTATTTCCATTGTAAACTGGATCGATTTATTGATTTTATTAATTTCATTTAGAAACATATCTAATTGTCTGTGTGTTCCTGTCCAGATAATAAAAATGTCATCTACGTATCTACGATAGAAGGCGACTTTTTTAATGATTTTAATTCTTCGATAGATTCTTCGATATAATCCATGAAGAGTTCAGCTAACACCGGGGATATTGGGCTCCCCATAGTTAAACCGCTAGTTTGTATGTAATAGTTATTATTAAATCTAAAGAAATTTTGTTCTATACAAGTATTGAGTAATCTTGTTATTTCTATACGTTTGATCAAATTAATGTTTATTCTCTCCATGTAATTGTTAATAATTATCTTTAATTCGTTTGTTGGTATATTTGAGAATAAACTAACCACATCTAATGAAACTAAGGTGGCATTATTAGGTATTGTGATGTCTTTAATGAGGTCTATAAGTTGTAGGGAGTTTCTTATTCCGTATTTAGGTTTAAAATTATGACAAAGGCGAATTGTCGAATGTAGCATCACACTTATTAGAAAATAAACACTCGTTTGATAAAGACAAAGACGTTAAAATCCTCCATACATGTAATAAAGGGCATAAACTCGATAAGCTAGAATCTTTAGAAATTACTCGCTTAACTAATAAATTAGACCCTAACTTTGTTATGAATAAACAATTAGAATCTTTTGTTAAATCACCGCTGTTGTACCCATTGTAATTATCGTAATAATGTTGAAAGTAAATATGTATTTAGTTTATATAATGACCATTCCTACTCCAATGCAAACATGTACCCCTTCAAAAGTAATTAAAAATTCCCACACACCATAAATATAATAATGATTTGACAATAAAATTAGACCAGTACTAAGTCATATTACTTGTAAGGTTTTTCCCCTGAATAATATCGAAGTAAATAAAAAAAAAAACCAAGGTGATTAGAATACTAGAATTACTAAAACGACCTAATAACAAATGTAATTAAGATAATTGGTTAAACCCTTGTAGTCCACCCCTCTTCCCCTCCCCCATATGTTGTGTATAAAAACCATAGATTTAGAATAATTTGTACCAGTCTGAAGATGGCTCTAACGATCTGAAACCCGGTTACGGTCAAATAAAAATTAAATTGGAAAAAAGTTTTAAATTAGTTTTATTATAATATACTATAATGGAATTCCACCATGTATTAACAGTTTCAAAAATAGAAATATCAAATACATTCCTTATATAGTATTTGTAGACGCTCTATTTTGTTCATAAGACCACAATTTATATGTGTAATCGGTTTATTGAATCCTTTAAAGATATTTTAACTTATGTAATTTTGCACAGCTTTATCAATTATAATTGTAGAAAAGTGTGTGTTCCATTGATCCTAATATTAAATGTTAAATAATATTAACTAACCTATCAAATCAACATAACCCTGTATATATGAATAGAAATGTGATAAAAAGATTATAGGTAATACCGACGGATAGGCTTTGCATTTTGTGGAATTTTTTTTTGGTTACGTTTTTTGTTAATTTAATTATTTTTTCTTGTATTTTAATATAATACTTCATAATGTACTTTTGTGTATCAAATCAAAAAAAATATTAATAAAAAAATTATCTTTTCAACAATTTATACACAACGGACCACATGTTAAGTTACATTTAAATATATAATATATGTTTATGGTTATCTAAAGAAACAAATCATTTTCGATATTGTTAGAATTTATTTTTCTACTAATATATTTTTTCATTAACTGCACATAGGAGGCCCTGAGGATAATAATTTCCCGCGGGGCATATGTCATCTTTGCGTATGCTGTATGGGTGTCTTTTTAAGGAGAAGGGGGAGAGTAAGTTCCTGGAAGTAAAAGGGTATGAGGGGTAGGAAATAATCTAGGAGTCAGTATGTCCAGCAGTGACGAACGTATTAATCCATCCCTCCCACTGCGGTGCAAGACGATGGCTAGAGAGCATCCGGCTTGAGAAATCAAGGCCGTCACGGGGTCTCCGTCAACCGGTCTTTCCCGATCCGCTGCCAAGACCTGGACAAACCTTACCCCATGAACCCGCTCACCCCTGCTAAATTACTAAACGTAGCGAACCACTTGGGGTGACATGAATGGTGTTGGTTATCCAATGAATGATTCCCGGGGCGGCGGTATCCATACCCCTCCCAAATTATATTACATTTTTTAAAAAATCATTAGAGATACAAAAATGATAAAAACAGTGTTGGTTCTAAGATGGATCCTTGTGGAACTTCTGTTGTGATGTTTCTTATCCCTGCCCATTTCCATTCGTGACATTTCTTTATGGACCTAATACTTAAAACGTTAAACAACAGAGTGATTTCAAATAATTAGGTGTATGCGGATAATATTTTATTACTTGTTTTAATGTAAATTATGATAACAGGCGTGTTTTATAATATTTATCAGTTCGTCTGCGACCGCTGAGACTTACACACGCCGGACAGAAAAAACGCGTAACTAATTGGTACTGTGCTTCGAGAAGAGTTTAATTATTTATTAATCATGGAGGCAAAACTTGGGTTGGCATTTTTACTAGTGGTAATTTGTGCAAGTTCAGGTAAGTTCTTTCAAGAGTTCAATTTATCGGAATAACTTATTAAACTTTATAAGCCTCATCGTAATTATGTAATCATTGAAGAAGACAAAATTAACAAATCTCAGCGAAATTCGAAACAGGAAAAAATACGGAAAACATAAGGTAACGGTTACAACTGAAATTCGAACCTAAATCATCTGTCTTTTATGCGTACTTGAATTTAACCAGATCGGTTTATAAGCAAAGCTTTTGTCTTATATTTTTGTACCTTGTGGATGTTGAATTCGACATTTCAGTTGTTTTTTGCAATAATTTTGCATTTAGTATTCGCTCCCGTGAAATGACAATGAAAAGCGAAAAAGTCGACAATCTTCAAAAACATAATGTTTCTAAAAACAAAGACAAAATGCATCATCGCAAACTTTGAAACTTTTTGTTTCAATGTACGCATATTTTTATTTTTTTATGTGATACCACACAAGAGTCCCAACTGCTTCCAACCGTTTGCATCAACAATTGGGATATTTTGCGAGGCTGAAGGTATTGAAGAGGGGAAGGAGATCCGGTCACCAAACACGGCTAAGGCATTGCAAGCAACATTTTGATTCCGAATGGTTGTCTTTTACCAGGACGATACTGACAGTATCTACCACTCTGTACCGCAAATATATCTTACATATTATTTTTAATGAACAATTTGCGAAATAAAACAATTAAATCAAATTAAATTTCCTTGCGCAAGCCGGGATTTGAACCCGCAATATCCGGATTCGTAGCCAGGGATCGTAACCACGCAACCACGGAGACCGTAACATTCTCGGATCACATATAACTTGACAATATTTGAAAAACTCCTACTACCATCACTTTTTTTAAGGCATTTATCATATATAATTAACAAAATTATTTACAAAATAATAAAAGTAGGTATATAAGTAGTAAAAAATTATGTATTTTAAATTATACAATTAGTTTAGTTTCTTTGTTAATACCTCCCTAATTGGGAAAATGTCGTGTCTAGAGAGGGGGTTACTATTGCAAATAAATGTATTTTGAGTTTTTCTTAAATATTTGAGTTCGTTAAAACATTTTATGGCTGAATATGAGTAATAGTGTTGAGTTTAGTTTGTCCGGTGCTCACTGTAGCGATGGGTTGTGACTCATTTTATTTAGAGCGGGAGTCCCGATACCAGCTCAATATTTTAGTACAATTCATTTGAACGACGGCTCGTTTAGCCGACTCCCAGTTCCTACGACTCCCAGCTCCCAGCGTATTCGAACTCGATTTACTCGTGAACGAAAGCTCAAACAAAAAAAGTTATACCACAAAATCGACTGCAAATGTGATTCAGTTTATATCACGGACACCATGTTTGTTGCTTGCCAATTTTCAATTTTTTTTTTCACAAATTTAAAAAACAAAAACATTAGCTACTCATCTCACTAGGATAGTCCTGTGTTGAGATGAGCGGCTTTACAATTTTAGTGAACTAACTAACTAACCATCACGCCGTTTCCCCACAGGGGTAGGCAGAGAGGACGGACCGCCAAACAACTCGATCTTGGCATACACTTCTTGCTTCATTCACTTTCATACAACGTCTCATACATTCTCTTCTGTTATTCCGACTTCTGACATGGCCCGACTCAAGTATTTGATTCACTTGATCGTGCCACGTCTTCCTTGGACGTCCCCGGCTTCTTCTTCCATTCACATTCACGTCATATATTCTCCTTACACTCCTTTCTTCATTCATTCGCTCTACATGCCCAAACCATCTTAGTGAAACGATATATTATATAAAAAAGAATAACACCAAAGTAATTCATACTTTAAACAACTATTATAAGTTGAGCCAGACGATTACAACAATAATAATATCATTGTAACCCGTATAACTATCAGCTACAACCATATTTTTGGGTGACCATATGTTTGTTAACAAGAAGTGGTGAGTAAATAATAATATGTAAATTAGTAAATAGTAATAAGAAAATAGTAATATATAAATAATAAAAAGTAAATAATAGTAACTAAATAATAATAAATTTGGAATAAATTTATTATGTTATGTTTATTTTTAATAAGTATTATTTGTATAGAATGCTTTCTCATATTGTTATCCAACATCCAAAATGGCGAAAATAAACAAAGTGTTAAAATATGGCCTCCTCAATTGCTTGTCGTATTATTTTTGAATTGTCTTTTATTTTAAATAATAATAAAATAAAAATATCATTTGTTCCATGTTTTTTTTAATATAAGTATTTATTATCATGTGTTTAATGTTTTGTAATATTAATATTTATTATCAAATCAAAAAACTTTCCTTTTAGTTTCGCTATTTTCAAAAGTAACGACAAAAAATGTATCTTCCTGCTTTTCCATTTTTAACTTAGGTACAAAAATTTTTGCAAGTTTTGTATGAAATAAATCGCGGTAGATGCATAATCCTATATATTTTCCTTTTCATGTTTGCGCACTTCCATGCCCAAGACCCAAATGACTTATTCGGTAAAAATGCTGGAACCGAGAATTCATCAATAATTTCATCACAACCACACTATACAACACGTTGATTACCCGGGACAGGTACTTGTACTATGTGTCCCCGGGAGTGTACTATGGTGTCCCCATCTCTCGCCGATCGTGATAACCGTTTTTGAGAGAAATGCAAATTCTTGCCGGCTTGTTATACGGCCTTAAGAACATTTTTCATTGATTTTTTAATATACAATATGCAGCCCATTCTTAATTCGATGTTCACGTGCGCTGACCCCTTCACGAGCTGAGCTACAACGGTGCTGGCGGATTTCTACGTTCTAAAATAATAATGCCGCTTCCATCCAATCTTAGTTCTATGGGCCGAGCTCTGGTCTAATTAGTGTACATATTGTCATCATATCACATCAATATTTAAGAGAGCTCTTTCTTAATTTGTATTAATATATTACTGTGTGTTTGCAGCAATGGCTGTAAGCTGTATTACATACCAAGGTCTTGTGGGGAAATGTGTTCCACGGAACGCCTGCGAGGCGTACCGTGAATTCACATCAAGAAGCTCTTTTAAATCAATGGACCAACGTAAAAAGAACGCGGTCCTGCTGAGCTGGAGAAGATGCGGAAGGAGCGTATCGGTAAGATTAGTAACTTAATTTTTATGTTCTTCGGTCCCTACATTTATCAAGGCACCTTCGATTAAAAAAATCTAAACTATAAAATCAAAACATCCGTGCGTTTTTTCTAAAGTCGAAAAAACTATCGATCAGCGAAATATAGTGTAATCTTATTTCTTTTTATCAATTTGTAGTTTTATTTCTACGATGATCAATACACTTAACAGGTTAACCAGAATAAACAATACTCTATGCCTTTTTCAATGTGACATGAATGTAGTGTAATTGCAATTATATCTTCTCAATATTTTTTTTCCAATACTACAAAAATGCGTTTCTGGCCAATGAATCACAATAAATAAATCACGACAGTACTTCCTCTGTCCGTGAAAATCTCAAATCATATCTTTATCTGAGACATTTATTTTCAAGCAGAGGTAATTCCAAAAATGTATTTCTTGAACACATAGTGATCTCCGTAATCCATCATCGCAATAAGGTAGTCAGGGCAGGCGTACTGGTGGCAGATGATCCTAAACTCAAAGCCCTGTTACGGCAACGCGTTTTTCCGAGTGTTTTAAATTTTTATTTTTTTATTTTATTTATTTATTTATTACAAAAAAATTACAAAATTATAACATAATACATGATATACATGATTTTTTTTTCTTATTATTATTCTACTCTCCATAAGTTGAGCTCCAGTAGCTCGTGGTTATGGGAGGAGTATTTACAAACATAAGATAAAATGAATACATAGTTAGAATAGGCGATATGGAATTAAAATTAAAAACTTATTAAATAAATACAAACGTAAATCAACAAAACACTTTTAGACTAATAATAATAATTAAACGAATAGTTATTTATACGCTAGTTAGTACATTATTAGGGGTACAATATATCATTATCTAAGTTCAGGGAATTAATTTCCTTTTTAAAATGTTCATATTTCAAAGTGTCGGTTATACTAATTTTGTTTTTAGATAATAACATATTTAACCATCTTATACCTAAATACAAATAGTGGTTCTTAACATTGGGATGGCTATTAAACCATTAGTTTTAAATCTATTGCTTATACTGTCAGTGGAGTGAATTTTATTGATGAAAAATTCTTTGTAAATTTGATGTAAGGCGTTCCTTTTATACAGTTCGGTAATAGATGCTACATTGAATTTCCGAAATATCTCTATAGTAGGAAAGTCGTATGGTTTTTAATGATGATTTTAATTATTATTTTTTTAATTGTTATTATTGGCTGTAGGGAGGCTTTATAGGCCCCTCCCCACAAAATAATGCATGTATGATATACAGATTATTAATTTAATTATTTCTTTTTTTTAATTTTTATACTGTAGTCCTAATGATATTTGCATTCGAGAAATTGGTGTCGGGAGCTGAGAACAACCGTGAGCTATTTAAATTGTTTGAAGTTCGTCCAATAACAAGATTTATACAACTGGAACGGCTCCTCTGACCAGGGCACGTGGGCAGTAATAAAAACACCATTCAACTGAAGGAAGAATAAGTATTGATAGGTTTTGCTAGACTGGCTTGATGATGTTGTGAAATGGAAACTCCGCAGCCTTAGATATAAACATATAAGCCGCTTGACGGAAACAGCAAGAGATTGGACGAACCGGAGAAGCATTCTAAAGGCGGTCAAGACTTTCAAAGGGTTATAGCTCCCATGATATATGTATTTATTTAATTCCTAATGCTGATATTTGTGCAGGTGTGTTGCCCGGACGATGTCCCGTATTCAGAACCTCCCCCGTCAGTAGAGAACCACAACAACCTGCGGCTGCTCCCGCCTCTGTCTGAATGCGGAACATCGTCAAGCGATCGGCTCTTCGGAGGAAACAAGACAGATCTCCTGGAATACCCATGGATGGCCCTCATCTCTACTGAAAGTACGTACATACCTTCTGTATTATATGCAGATCATGACCATATTGGCTTAGGGGGAACGGCGGCGGTGCCTGTTTCATACAAAATTGAATTTTGGATTGGAGGCCAAAATACCCGTCCAAACGGAATGATATATATTTTTTTTAAATTAAAGGTTTAGTAAATATCTAGTATGGATGTGAAGTATTTTATTTATTTTTGTTTTAATTTTTTAAGTATGTATCATGACATTTTTTTTTTCATGAAAAAAAAAATCATAATTTTAGAGGCAGTTTAGAAAATTATTTCCGGGTTTATCGTAATTTTTAAAAAATATATCACATTTGCTATGTAAGTATGATTACATAAATAAAAAAAAAGGGTTTTTCGGGTCGATATTTTAAATTCTGTGTGTCAAATTTGTGTTCCACCGTAAATTGGTCATTCTTAATTTAATTTAAAGTCTACCATAATGCTTATTTTAATATTTTGAAAATACAATTTATTTTATATATCATTATATTTTCAAAGCGGATGGCTTAAAACTTGTTTCAAATCACCGTTAGCCCCTAAATAATTGTTAAAGATGCCTCTAAAATCGCGAAAAATCAATTCCTATAATGGCCTATATTTCATAAAGAAAAACAAAAATAAATAACATACTTCTCATCCGTACTAGATATTTACTAAACCTTTAGTTAAAAAAATTATATCATTCAGTTTCGAAGGGTATTTTGGCCTCCAATCCAAAATTCAGTTTTGTATGAAACAGGCACCGCAGCCGTTCCTCTTAAAATGTTTTGTTTTAAATTTGATAGAAAGGGTTAAAGAGATAACTGTAGAACAGTGACACTTTTTTTAACTTCGTTAGAAAATGTAGATAGTAAAATATTTAATAGTAATTTCAATGATTTTCGATTTTATAAACCGCCTTGAAGTGATATTGCACAAAATATGGCACCTAAAATGAAACCAACAAATTATTAATCATACGAACACTTATGTGGAATAACATTGACAAAAAATTGACTGTCTATAGTGTATACGTCCCGATAAAAGTTATCTAAGTTCAAACGTATTTTAAATTAATCTATGTACATCCTCGGTCACGCAAGAACAACGAGTAAATCATTCATCTTACTTTTGATTTGATTACTGAATTTATGGATTGATTTTTTATATTATTTCGTTCTAGTGTGCCGATAAGCGTATGTTCGGATTATGTTTAATGACAACAATTATTTGTTTATCTAAACACAAAGTTTAATGCGAAATCTGAACAACCGTGGGAGTACAACCGGCGTTACAATAATTCGAGACTTTGCCACTGCTGCCAGTCACGTGGATGTTTTATGCTTCTGTATTACCCTCCATTCCATCCAGTCAGCCAACTCTTCTTCTTTCTGCGGGTTTATATTCCCTTCGTGTTTATTATACATAGTAATGAGAAAAGGAACAATCATTTATCGATAGTTTTACGTTTATTTACAGCAACCGGTCGTATCAGACAGATCGGTTTTTCCTGCGGAGGCACCGTCATCAACGATCGCTATATCCTCACTGCTGCCCATTGCATCACCAGGCTCAGTAATCGTCGACTGATGGGAGTCAGGTTGGGGGAGTGGGACACGTCCGAGGAGGTGGATTGCATGGACGGCTACTGCGCACCTCCTGTCCAGGATATCGCCATTGAGGAGGTCATTCCACATCCAGGATACGTTGGCCTCATCTCTGGCAAGAACCAAGACCTCAGGAATGACATTGGACTTTTGAGGCTAGCGAACCCAATAGATCTCACAGTAGGTGTGTATACTTTACCTCATTACGTACTATCAGCACACAACTCTATAAATGATGAGCCGGTACTTAAAATGTTGATTTCTTTTCAAGATAACGTAACACCAATTTGCTTGCCAACTACTAGTCAAATGAGGGAAACAAATCTGACGGACAAACAACTGGTTATGACAGGATGGGGAAGAACGAATAGACTGGAAGACGGCAACATTGGGACAGAATTCTCCGACCCAAGGCTCCTTCAAATCACTGTGCCGATGGTGTCGAACAAGATATGCGCTGAGAAATATAACGGGTGAGTTAAGGTTTTTAAGTTTTTAGGTTTCTTCACATTTTTTTCTGCCCGACTTTCGTTTCACCAATACCATAAACTAAATTAAATTAACTTTTTATCCTAAGCTTTTTTGTGACTCGTAATTAGAGAATTTGCAAAAATCCTCGATTAATAAAAATTGATGATCGGTTCATGGCGCCATCTACATCCGGATACTTAGAGAGGAAAAATACAAACAAAACAACAATATTACTCAAATCCAAAAATAAGTTTTTTTTATGAAACATGGCGCGCAGCCGTTCCTCTTAATATTTTTAATCAAGAAATACGAGATTGATAAAAATGCTTACGGTGGCACAGCCGATTAGTACTTCTCTCCCGGATCGAGGAAAGGGCCCGAGTTCGAATCTCGGTCCCAACCTAAACTTTTCTCGTTTCCGTGTCTTTTTCGTGAACTAAAAATGTTTGATTTTTTTTTCATTTTGGAGGAGTAATTAGAATCAAAATTTAAAATAATTTCATCATAAAAAATAACCAACGCCCTTCATCATGTAAAGACAACTACCGGGTTCAAACTATTCTTACTTTTTTACCACAGTTTTTAGTTGAAAAGTGAGAATGAATCCTTTTTAGATATATTAGCTTATATTATTCAATTCTAAACTCGGTAATGATGTTTTAGCATAGAATAGTGATTAAAAAGATTGGTTAATGTGATTGGAAGCAATAAATCTGAAAAAATACATATAATGTTCCTAGTGTTTCTTTGGATGAATCCAGGCTATATTGTTGGGGAACTTTGAACACCTGTATTTCAACCAATTAAATTGGCTCCACGGCGTTCGAAAATAAAGCAACTGCTATATAGTCACTACGAGTAGTTGGAAACTATCCGGCTTCATCCGAGTCTTGACATGATTCTATTAATGTCTATTCGTTACTCTAAGTGACCATTATTATACTGTTAACTTAATCGATATTGTTCATTTCAGCTCCAATATTGGTGGCGTAGGCTTTCGCCACCTGTGCGTCAGTGGCCAAGAGGGGGTCAGTTCCTGTAGCGGAGACTCCGGTGGCCCCATGGGATGCACCTTGCCCCTACCGAGGAGGCAAATCAAGTTTGTGCAATTCGGAGTGGTCAGCGCCGGTTACAAAAACTGCGGCATTGAAGGCCAACCGAGCATCCTCACTAACGTATTGTACTACATGGACTGGATACTCGATACGATAAAACCGTGATCGCAAAATCTATGTTATTTCCAATGCATACGCCCGTAAATAATTATACAACAAATGCTCATTTTTTACCAATTTGGCAGAAAAGTTATGAACTGTCTACTACAAACTAACGTGTTGAACCTCCGCGATATAAAATTGAACGCTTGCAACATTTGACAGTACCACACCATATTGAAGGGATTAAAAAGGCACCTGAATACCTCGAACGGAACTGGGCGCCGAGGCGTGTTCTTCGTATTTACATCTATTAAACTCATAAATACTATGAAATAATTTGGTTTTTGAAATATTGATGTCACTAAAAAGGAGTGTTGGTTTTCCATAAATTTAACGTATTTTTGGATTTTGTATCAACGGCTTATAACACCCCGTCATTGTGTAATAAATATTATATTTTAAATTTAATTATAACTTAGTTATTTCGCACCTATTGAGCACAACAATACATTTTGTTAAAACTTATGTTTTTTTATCAATTTGCTGAACCCGTTCTTGAGACGATACATGTGATTGCTTCTGTACTCAGACAATTTCAAGAGAATTAAAAGATTATGGCGCACTCCAAAATAAATTAATGAAGAGCATGTTTACCAAGTGGTACTGTGGTTACATAACATTTGCAGTTATTTGTGGTTACATTCATCTAAATACATTATATCAGCATATTACCCTCTTCACCAACACACTGTTGTACTCATGGAAGTACCATAAGAATCTTTAGAACGGTAATAGTACCCATATATCATACTGATAAATTGAACATATTTTGAATATACCTGATAGAGCTACGTGTTATAATAGCAACGCGGAAAGTAGGTAAAGGGCTGCATTGGGAATTTATGTAAAATAAATTTTGGCTACAATGTAATTTTTTTATTAACAAATTCATTTATATAATATTTGTTCAGGAACAAAAATGCTTCCACAATCAAATCAAAATTCTGATTTATTATTCTTAAAAATATTTATATAGGTACATAATTTTATTTGAAAAAATAAATATGTTTAAAATGATAAAATGGTTTTTATAACATACATATGGTAATTATTATTACTTTTACAACAGCCGTGAAGACGATCATAAGTAAACATTATTGAAAAAAACGTATATATTACATAACATTGTATATTTAAGTTAACAAATAACTAATTATAACTTATATGGTATTGTATATTATTGCATATAACTAATTATTTAAACGTGTATACTATTGGATATTATTACATTTAACTAATTATTTAAATATTCATGTTCATTTAATTAAAATATTTCCCATTAATTTTATTAGTCATGTTCATTTAATTAAAATATTTCCCATTAATTTTATTAGTCATATTCATCCCTTTATTAAATAATCTGTTTTGTGTGTTGGAAGCACTTAGTGAACCATTTATAAAACATAGGAGAATTATCCAAAATAGGAGAAGGATAAAGCAAGTAAGTATAGGGAGAGATAACATAGTTTAGAAGTCAATTAATTATAGAATAGCCTACAATAAATCATGACTGTAATTGTGGCTGGGTACATAGAATACATTATCGGTTTATCAATTAATACTGTAAATTGGACATACCAAAGTAGGGCAGTGATATTGACACTGTTCTCTTCAATCGTAGTAATACAATTTTTATCATCACCAAAAACACCAAAATTATAATAAGAGCCTAATGACGTAGCAAAGGTAAGTGTTGCTAAATTTCTAATAGTAAATAAAATAACAGTATTCATTCACAATAGAACATGTAAGGAGATGTTACTCGTTTTTATAATAGGTTAAAGAAAGTTAGTTTATTTAAAATATATGTATATATTTATGAAAAAAAAGAAGGGAAATTACAATTATTAATTTAAGAATTACGTACTGATTGGATACATAATTACAAAACTTTTTAAAATCTATTAAATTACTTAATTCGGCTCTGGGCACCTTCGGTTAAATGCAGATAAGCCTTACAAAAGATGAACATTGTACTAACGGCATGCATAAATGTACTTAAATGAAGATGCCAATGGCGTGTAGTATAATAACGGGATTTTTACAAGTTTTTTTTTCAAAATTTAACAATTTTTAGGAATCCAGCTTTCTTCATATTACATACTAGTAATCGAAAAGATTTTTTCGTTCCGAATAGCGGTAGCTCCACAATTATTAAATGTACAAAATAATTTAAATTCTCTTTTCTGTGACAGTATTTTAATTATTTTCTAAATAAATCGGTTTTACAGAATTAGAAGTGGATTGGACAAAATAAAATCGTGTAAGTAAGTCGTCGTAATATGGATTAACCACAGTTTTAAAATAACCTTGAACGCCGAAACAGCTGCCACAATAATAAAAACTAAAACACTTGCAGAACAGCATTATTAAATTAGATTTACATTAAATTTTAAAAAAAAAGTTCTCAAATTAAACACAAAAACAATTAATACACAATTTTATGCTTGCAATTGATACTCATTTCTTATTGGGAGTTTTTCTTTACTGAGTCGACGCTGCAGAGGAGCCAAAGTAAGATTTCAGAGACACTAAAACAAAGGGAGATATTACATGGAAGCGTGTCGACTGTCACCGAGCTACTACCAAACTGTGCAACTGTCAAAAGGCAGCGGTAGAACCAATGAAAGTTATGGGTTTGGTATGTAGGTAGAAACAAATGCGGGGCGCCACTGTACTTAGATGCGATTTACATTAGTACAGGTAAAAGATGTTGACGATACTACTTTTATGCACGTCGTTTCATGCTAGTAATGATTCATGGCCAATCTCCTTTGTTTCTATTATCTTTGTAAGATTCTCTTTTTTCCAGCATATCGGTATCATGGGTTTTCACAATCAAACTTAGCAACCGCTGAGCCACCTCCAAACCCACAACGTTGTTGTGCCCAACGTGATTTAGAATAACTTTCAACAAACGGTACACCGAAAGGATTAAAATCGGCTAACAGTGCGAGATGTCTGACTATTAAGAGTCTTTAGCGAGGTGGTTTTTTGTTTAATTTTGAAACTGTCAATTCGTGGTGCAATTCCATATTAAAGAGAATTTTTTTGATTAAAAAACCTTTGTAACTTTTTTCCACTTATTTATTTTCGACCGGACCGGTTTCACTCTATCACGGGCATCGTCAGACTGGCACATTAAATACTAAATCTATGGTATATGTAGCATCGATGTCGGAAATGAGTTGCCCTTCTTTCTAATATTGTTTTTATTTATGACTTGAAATTTGTTTTATTGCTGACGGTACTGTTTACTACTATGTTTTTAAAAACTACTTTCTGGTTGGTTTATTACCGCCACTTTACTTTTACCGTTATTTTTACGCCATTTGATGTCTACTGATATACTGAATCTACTGATCCGCGATGAAAAAAATATTTCGTAAAGCCAAATATATGATATTTCACATTAGATGTCATGTTTTACGTTACCTAGATTGATTTAATACAACAGCTGTTGGAGATATTTATTTCTATACGCCTAAAAAGGCTTTTCCAAGTTACATGGTTATATAATCGGTATAGATATATGAGAAAATGTCGGTTGTACATAAAAAAATAACAACATTTACATCTACCAATATACATAATGTATATTGATAGATGTAAATAATTGATTAAGCAAAGCAGAGATTTTGGAACACGGAATCCCCCAGGGAACTGTCATAGGACCAATTTTATTCATAATATAATATGTTAATCAAATATTTCATTTAACACTACATGGTAAACTCATAGCCTTCGCTGATGGCACTGAAATAATAATAATGTTTTATTATCTTTTTTTATAACAAAATAACAAATAATGATATCCTCACTGGGATTTGCCGTGCTGGGGATTTCATTTACAAAGTATTAAATTGATGGATTTATGAAAATATATATATATATTGTAAGGTGAGGTGTTTTAAGTGAAGTTGAGTGATTTCGGTGATAGTCTGTATTTGGTGTTAATATATTTTCTATTTTAACGTATCCAGCGATTTATTTTATTTTTATATTGTGTTGTGATTTTTGAAGGAGAGTGGGATTTTGTTGTAGAGTTTTATAACATAGCATAAGAGTTCTTTAACCAAATGTTGTGTTTGCAGTTCCTTGTTGGATGTGTATTTGACTATGAGATCTACTGTTTCAAATATATGTGTTATCTTTTTTTTTATATTTATGAATGTTAAGTATTATTGTTTTAGAGTATAATTGTTTTATTGACATAATGTTAAGAAAAGTTTCTAGAGAATAGTAGATCGAATTATTAAAATGAAATATTATTGTACTAAACTAAATCGAAATTCAAACATCAAATATACCGACATGATAATCCAAAGCAAAAAAAAGCTTACTGTAGAACGATAACGTAAACATATTTATATTTTGTACAACTTTCGAAACTTAATTAACAAGAATACAATTAAAATGGTATATTACGCTTTGGTGCAATCGCTCTCACAGTACGGAATTTTTGGGTAGGAAGGTGCATATAAAACCTCCCTAAAACGATTAATGATTATTTTCAAAATATTTAAATTGTTCAATGTTCCTTCAATTACAAAATTATATTAGCAAAATCCCATTCTCCAAATCTATCCAGAATACTTCATTAATTAGCAATGGAATCAACACAAAGGTTTACATTCATCACAATTTTGAGAACCACTGCGGCTCAACATCATTACCATGTTCTTGGGTAGTATTTAAAAAAACACATTAGTTTGTAAAACAGCCTTAAGATCCATAATAAGTATCTTTCAAAATAAATCATAAATAAATTTTATTCTCCTTTTTTTCTTCCATATTATTGGCATCTTTATAGTGATTACAAAGTTCCTAAGGAACACAATTACAAACTAGACAGTGTCTTGGATTAATATCCGAGATATATATTTTAAAAAAAATGGAGAATAATATTGACAAATCTTGAATTTGAGATATGATCGATGAAGATGACATAAATAAATTTTATATTTTAAAATAAGGTAAAAAATAGTTACCTTTGTGAATATTCAAATTTAGCTGAAGTGCTAACAACTAAAATTTCAAATACAATGAGAATAGAATGAGAATAGAATGAGAATAGAATGAGAATAGAATGAGAATAGAATGAGAATAGAATGAGAATAGAATGAGAATAGAATGAGAATAGAATGAGAATGAGTAAAAAATATGTAAAATAATACATTTGGTTTTATAGTGTGACTTAATTCATTTTAACCTTGTATTTCACTCATCTTGATTATAATACGATATTTCTGCATATTATAGTAGAACATGGTTATGCGAGATCATGGTTGTAACGAGTAAATAGCCTAATTGATATAATTTTTACATTTTAATAGGCAACTACTTATGTTGTTTCTTCTATAGCACGTGTAATGTACCTGACTAGGGGCAAAACCCATTTTTGTCTTTAGTTTCAAATTGTGGAGATAACCTTTATATCAGAGTTATCAAACCCATGAGGAAAAAGTTTTATTTATTATTTTTTTATGTTTATTGAGGTATTTAATTATTTTGCATTAAAATGGTAAACATGAATTCATGTAATCATTATTCTTATCATGGTCGGCGCAGCTTTTGCGTTTGAAGTTTGATTGTGTATGACCAATTTATTTAGAGACGTCTTTAAATAAAGATCGAGAAGATAAAATCTTCCTTCAAGTTATAAACGTTAGTACTGAGTCTTTGATACAAACAAACCGCATTTTCCATCGTTAGTTCAACCCTTCAGTTTTTGGAGAGTCCTAGCCGTTTCTAGGAAACGCTTCCACTCCGGGTTCAATGCTCTCTTCTACCAGTTCCTTAATATATTATTAATATGTGAGTATACTCACTCCATGTAAAAATCATGTAAAAGCCCATCGTGGCAGTGATAATGAAAAATTTTTTTTTTTTTTTCAAATCTATACCTCAACGGCGTCATATACTCGTATTCAGAGCCTCCCCATCAGATGAATGGCACAGGAACCATAAATTTTGGAAGCTTGAATTCAGAGACATCATTGAGGGAATCCAACTAAACTCCTTGACTACACGTAGATGGCCCTCACCCCTAGTGAACAAAGTTTGAGCATCGCATTTTAGAGTGCATATGCATTATCGAATTCACCTGATGCCACCTGCATAGGATATAGGCTGTAGAAAGACGTAAGTATTACTAAAAAGGGATTTTGGCTCCCAGTTTCCAACATGAATTGGGCGTAGCAGACTTCCTTGTGGATTTCCTTATAGGCAACCTTTCCCGTTATTCTGGAAAACATGTACTTTTCTAGTGTTTTCGGATACCGTTAGAAGATTATTATTGTTTAAAAAAAATTAGATATACGAGTATGTTATAAAAATTCTGTGGATCACAAAAGCTAAAATGGCATTCTCATTGTTAAGTAAAACAAACCAGAGCATCAAGATATGTACAATTACGATTAATAGATATGTACAATTTTAATAAAACCTTCAGATGTAATTCATTATTACTCTACACTAAACTAAAAAATGCATATCATACTTTAAAAACAACAACAAAAAAAAAACTCTTTTTTTAAATTTTTTTTAGGGATTTTTTTATATTCTTTCATGTATATGTATATTAATATGAACTAAACTTTGTCAATATGACTGTCCTAAAACGGGATTTCTTCCTAGTTGGGCAGTCAAAGCCTTCTTAAATATTTTTGTTACACAACGTATGTTTCAAATAAATATTATTATTATTAATTATTACGAAAAAACACAGAAACTGTAACAGAACTTCCCAAAAAAATCAAAGGTTCTGTTGTAAACCCAACCCCAGAAATTAAGTAAGTACCATCGAGTTATTGCAGATCAACAATGATATGAAATGAAAGAGACATTTTTTTTGTAGAATTGTCAAAAGATTAGAAAACTCATTTTCGAGGCCAAGAATTCCTTCCTCCAAAGCTGGATGTATTTACAAAGGTATACCTACTATGTATCAGTCCACTCGATTTAATATGGAATTGTTGAACTGGCATAAAAATGACAAGACTACTTGGCCTGTAAATATGGTACCGAAATCAAATATTATATTATAAGTGTAAATTAAAGACACGACAACCCTTAGTAATTTCAAACAATGGACCCCAATTCACCTGCGGACGTACGGTCATCAACAGTCACTGCATCATTTGGGTCAAGACTGGGCAACGTCTGATCGGGTCAAGCTGAGAAAACATGACATCTCTGCTTAGAAGGCGTGAGTGAAGATTGTTGTGCCGATCCGTATCATAACGTCGACATTAAGTTATTGCGCACCCTAACTACATCGGCAAACAAGCGAGCAAGATATGTGAAATCAGGTAACATTACCAGTAAACTTTGAAGCAAGTGAGTAGTTACCTGGTATTATGTGAATACCGGACAAGAATCCCAACAGCTCCCAACTATCCGGAGCCAGTGGGACTATGCCATCCCCAATTGGGGTATGTTATGAGATTGAAAATCTGTTCGCCAAACACGATGAAACCATTTCTAGCGAAACGTTCGCCTGTATTATAATAAGAACTCCAGTGAAAAATACAAAGGCTTTAAAAATATATATTCATATAAATCAGCAAACGCCGATTCTTAATATACTTATATTATATATTACCTAGAATTTATAAATCATCATTTAAAAGTGAATAAAAAATCGTCTCACAAAAATACCTTGTTATGTTGGTACCATTGCATTTGGAACATCTGACTTCACGTGCGCATTCTGTTTTTGATTAGTATAAACATTTTTATTTTTCAATTTTTTTGTGTTTTTTTAGTTTTGGCGAAATTTTAACTTAATTCGCGTGACTTTAAGCTCTGTAATTGTTGTCCAATACAAAAAAAAACTATTATTAATTAAAGAAATTAGAGCATTCATTACCAAACCAAATACCAATACGGATAATATGATAATGTTAATGCTCAATGCTATTATTATTCTTTGAGTTGAAGTTTCCAAAAACGTACATAATTTTCTTATTTATGTTTAGTTATGGTTTACTATGGATGGAATATAACATTATGTACGGTAAAGCTCATCCTTACTTTGAAATTTTACATTTTAACCTCAAAACTGATCAAAACCAGCAGGCCATAGATTTGGAGCGTTTTTGGGTTCCAGATAAAATGTTCTCTATTTTGTTATGTTTATTACAATATGAATATATTATAATTACCTGTTTCACCTGATTGATAAATAATAAAATGTCTTTTTTATGATTTCTAGATAACGTGTTGCCCGTTGGTTTCCCAGTCGCTAAGGAAGTGAAAACCATTATCTTGAAAAATAGACACTTTACTACGACTGGGTGGAGAAGGTCCAATGTGGGAATAGATGGAGAAATTGTCGTGAACCGTGACGACTTCACTGAACGCTTCTTGTTGTGTGCCTATCCTTTGTATCAACCGCTGATTGTACAAAGCTACAACAGATGAGTTTTTTCCGGGTATATTTTTACCATTAGGTCCTCTATAAGTGAGCTCTGGACCAGAAGAACTTTAATACTGGGTTTAGATAATTATATTGATGACAATTTAAAGTAGACTGACCACATTATTTATGTAAATAATAAAAAAATTGTTATTTTTTAAAACAATCAGGAATATTCTCAGTACATAAGATTTGATTAAGGTATACACGACTCTCTGCCAATCACTATTAGAATATGGTCTTATTGGATGGGGCAGTGCCAATGATAATATTCTTAATTTACTCATTAGAACATAAAAAGTCATCCTGAACATTATGCTTAGAGCCCCTGTAAGAACTAGTACTGACGACATTTTCAACAATCTTAACATTATGTCCGTAAAACAATTATACTCTAAAACAATCCAACTTTACATTAATAAATACAAAAAATAATAAATAACCACAATCACACATATTAGAAACACCAGAACTCAGAGTCAAAAACACATCCAACAAGGAACCACTAACACAACATTTGGACAAAAAAACTTCTTATTCTATGGTACTAAACTCTACAACAAAATGCCACTCTCCTACCAAAATCACAACAACAGTAATAAATTCAAAAATCAAATAAAACGCTGGATACGTTACATAGGAAAATCTGAAATGAAAAATGTATTAACATCAAACAGACTAACACCGAAACCGCTCAACTTCACTTAAACACCTCACCTTACAATTATTTATTTTATCGCAACAACATCAATTTAATAAAATTTAATTTCATGTTTTGTAAATAAAATCCTCGGCCTGGGAAATCCCAGTGAGGATACCATTTTTTTTTTTATTATTTTTTTTTATTTATAAAAAAAAAGATAATAAAACATTATTGTTATACATAATAATTATTATTGATAGATTATTACTTTTCTCTGAGAAATGTAATAATCCAGTATTAGATTAAAAAGTAATTTCGATGATGACCATAGCTCACAGTTTGAGAGTATTTACCGATGACAAACATTTATTTATAGAACAAATTTACGTATAATATTTAAATCGTCTTTGGAAATATTATGTTTTTGATTCTGAATTTTCTGTCCATCTTCTTGGAAACATTTAATTATACGTGTATTTCATTATAAACTAGTATTTTTGTAGGCAAAATGTCAACAAGATTATTTTGACTTGAGAATGTGGGACCAAAATAAATATTAGTAATTAGTTAGTCATATGCCTTAAAAGTACCGGAAAGGGATCTGAAAGGGAGGTGACCTGACAGAATTCCAGGATGTCCACAAAACAAGGTTCGTTAATTATCTTTAACAGAGCGTTGGGGTCGATATGAAAACCTATTTTCACAGGCTCTATTGGATCGATTGGAATGAAATTTTTGATATGTCCTAAGAATAATAATATATTATTTATTTTGTAATGTGAATACCGCACAAGAATCCCAATTGCTCCCTGTTAACCGGAGCCAGTGATTCAATGACATCCCCAATTGCAGTATGTTGTGAAGCTGTAGGATCTGGGGAGAAGAAGGAGATAGGAGAGAGGAAGGTGAGAAAGTTCTTTGCTATTCAGATATGGTCACCATACACGTCTAAAACCATTTCAAGCAACGTTTCGTTTCTTTTGTTGAGAGTATCTACCACTTTGGAACGTGACGCAAGTTTACTATATATTATTTTGTACGATTTAATTGTGACTATATATTATTTAAAAAGAATTAATTGTAAACAACACAATTTAATTAAATAAATTATACTTGCGCACGCCGGGATTTAAACCCCACGACCTCCGGATTCATAGTTGGAGACCTTCCCCCACGACAACGGCGGCTGTCAAGCTGACGAAAATCCACCAACGGAAAAAGTTGACAGATCGTTATTTCTGCGAGAAAATTCGAGCCTTGGATCGGAAAGCAAATCCAGTTTTTTCATGCTAGTCGAAAGACGATGCGATGCAAAAACCTTAGTTGAATTGTAAATATAAAGTGACCGTAAAAAAACCCTAGTTGAATTGAACATATACTCGTAGAGTGATCTTAAAAGCCTTTTTTGAATTGTACATATAAAGTGATCTTAACAAAATCTTAGTTGAATTGTACATATAAAGTGATCTTAAAAAACCTATGTTGAATTGTACATTCTCTTCTACTTCCCCTCCCCAATACCTTCAGTCTCACAACATTCCCGAATTTCGGATGCCATAGTCTCACTGGCTCCAGATGGTTGGGAGCAGTTGGGACTCTTATGTGGTATTTATATAAAAAAAATAAAGTGATCTTTCAAAACCTTAGTTGAATTGAACATATAAAGTGATTAAAAAACCTTGGTTGAATTGAACATATAAAGTTATCTTAAAAAACCTTAGTTGAATTGAACATGTAAAATGATCTTAAAAAACCTTTGTTGAATTGTATATTAATAAAGTGCTCTTAAAAAACCTTAATTGAATTGTATATTAATGAAGTGATCTTAAAAAACCTTGATTGATTTGTATATTAATAAAGTGATCTTAAAAAACCTTAATTGAATTGTATATTAATAAAGTGATCTTAAAAATTTTTTATTGAATTGTATATTAATAAAGTGATCTTAAAAAACTTTCGACATGTTGAAGAGATGTAAAAATATTTATGTCACTGATCACCTTTTCTACACATAAGTCCTCCCGTTCTGTTAAAACCCCCATTTGAAGCAACAGTGCCATCTAGTGGCATTACTGTGTATCTTTCGCCCTACAAAATCATTTTAGCAACAACCATCACTTTCACAAACTATGGCGGTTTATTTGGTTATGGCTGGCAAAAATCATGAGCGTCCGCACGCAAATAGACAAATACCATTTATGTCACTTTGACAGATGTCATATGCGGTATCGCGTTTGTGCGCTTTTCGTATTGTTTTGATTGTCTAATTAGATCGGTTTTCGATTTGAAAATATTCAACATTTTTTATTAGACTTATTACTTACAAATGTTAACTAACAGTTAATATGTCGAGTACCGGTGATGAAATCACTATGGTGAAGTTACCAGAACAAAAGGTCACATGAGAGATGTAACGAATAAGTTAAATTTACAGAGTAGAAAGATAAGTTATAGTAAGGAGAACAAGAAAAAATGCGAAAAACAAAGATTAATTTTTGAATGATTTTTGGTATATTATGGCGTGCTGCGCTTCCTCCTCCTGTAGCCAACGAAGAAAACATATATGAAAAAGATTAGTTTAAAGATGGTGGGAAAAAGAATTAACAATAAATATCACTGACATTCGTGGTTTTTGCATTTAAAATTGCGACATAATTACCTTTTTTTTTCTCAACATGATTGTTTTATTTTATCACTCTCGCAATCCAGTGTTGAAATTTATTAGTTTTTGTTTTTAAATTTTACTAAGACGATTATGAGGTAAACTCTTAGAATTAAAAAATGCAGACTTTTAAACAATAAGTTCCGGTTTACACAAATTTGTATTGAATTGACATTCCTTATTTGTCCCCTGTGGCCTTCAAATAAGATAATGGCATTGAGTTAACCAAGACTTCCATTAAGACGGTAAAACTTATTTTTTAACCATAACCTAAGACTTAACTTAAGAATCGGAATGGTTCGTGGACATGTTTTTATCTATTCTTCTGTGCGACATGGAAACCTGGTCACTAAATCGAGTAAAAAGTAACTTAAAATTATTATACTGTTTGTATTCAAAAAGACATGTCAAGCGACAATGTCAGCGAGGCACCTGTAATCATATCCCATTCATTTAATTGCATTCACAATAATACCAAACAGCCCTGCGCGTGTACAAGTATCGAATTAGTCAACCAGTACGTTTATCTAGGTGTTACGGTGGATTGTAATATGAAATGGGACGTACAAATTTCCAACCTCTGTAAGCGACTTCGAGCCATTGTAGGAAGACTCCACAAGGTAAAATTATATGTGCCTATAAAAACTATGAAACTAATTTATTTGTCTCTAGCAGAATCGACTATAAGGTATGGTATAACTTCTTGGGGACACTCCTGTAAGACCAACATAAAACATTTACAGCTGATTCAAAACGCCATGGTAAAATTGTTAGTAAGTAAAACAGTTTTTAAGCAAAGGCGAGACATTGATATCATGTACAAATCAATTAATGTATTACATGTTCGTGGTCTTTTGTGGCATAAAATTCTACTGCAACATATATCTGAAAGTCCGTATAAGGCAGTGGTGGATCATGTACACAATACACGTTTCACACAAAATATAGGAATGATAGTGCCAATATTTCAAAATAAATATGGTCAACGAACCCTTAATACATTGTACCATTTATATTTAACAAATTGCCGTACGAATTTAAAAACAATTGCTCTATGATGAAATTCTCACTGATAAAAGTGTTGGCTTTTGGAAAGTAACCTTGTGTATTGATGGTAACAAATATGACGGTCTCCTTGGTTGTATAGCTCCTAGATATCTGGTGTATTTACTGTTACGGTGTTACTATTATATTTAAGTCTATCCTCATTGTAACCAACCTGTACTGCTGTTTTATGTATATATCTTTTAAATTTTTATTTCTTAATCTATTTAATACTTACAGGTGCTTTGATATTTCTGATATTTACATAATAGTTATATTTTTGTAATATTAATGTTTTCATAATGTTGATATTTTTAAAAGTATTGATGTTTTTATAATTTTGATATTTTTTATAATATTGATACTTTTATAATATTGGTAGTCTTATAATTTTGATATTTTGTATGATATTGACATTTTTATAATATTATTTAAATCGGTGTTATAAAATTGGACTCTAGTATCTCAATAACAAATCTGTAATGCTTTTACCATTATTTTTCTCTTTAATTTTTTTTTCTTAACTTATGTACAGCACAAGATGCATGCGCCTAAATATAATAATTTTTGCCCTACATTTGTATGATGATTGTAATTTATTGTTGTATTATATTATATTGCTGAAATAAACTCCTGCTGACAAGCTACTTGCAGTGGCTTAGCGGGTATAAGTTCCCACTGTATATAATTAAGATTATACAATAAAAAAAATATTACTAGCATAGCAATCGTCTGTTGATGTGGTCCATTGATAAATAAGTATTATCTTTTCAATCATGGTCGTATTCATAGCGTTCCGCAGATTTAGGACGTTACCGGGGATTACACATGGTAACCCCGTAACCTAACGTTATACCCACTTTTACAATGTATCAAATGTTGATGAGTTTTCACAACAACAAAAACATTCGAGGGTGACATAAGCTCCGGACCGTTGGGGCTCAGCGGTATTCAAATAAATCATTTTTAAGAATTGCAAAATATTTCGGTACTGGATAGTGGACTTTTGATAAAAATTAATAAAATGCTGCTCTCCTAACTTAACATAAATTCGTTAGATTTCAGTCAGTTTTCAGACAGTTAGTTAGTTCTTGGGGTAGCCGGAAAACGTTTATTTATTTAAAAAAAAAATAAAAATTACACACTCATATCACTAGGACAGTCCTGTGTTGAGACGAGCGGCTTTACATAACATTAGCCACTCATCTCACTAGGACAGTCCTGTGTTGAGATGAGCGGCTTTACATAACATTAGCCACTCATCTCACTAGGACAGTCCTGTGTTGAGATGAGCGACTTTACATAACATTAGCCACTCATCTCACTAGGACAGTCCTGTGTTGAGATGAGCGGCTTTACATAACATTAGCCACTCATCTCACTAGGACAGTCCTGTGTTGAGATGAGCGGCTTTACATAACATTAGCCACTCATCTCACTAGGACAGTCCTGTGTTGAGATGAGCGGCTTTACATAACATTAGCCACTCATCTCACTAGGACAGTCCTGTGTTGAGATGAGCGGCTTTACATAACATTAGCCACTCATCTCACTAGGACAGTCCTGTGTTGAGATGAGCGGCTTTACATAACATTAGCCACTCATATCACTAGGACAGTCCTGTGTTGAGACGAGCGGCTTTACATAACATTAGCCACTCATCTCACTAGGACAGTCCTGTGTTGAGATGAGGGGCTTTACATAACATTAGCCACTCATCTCACTAGGACAGTCCTGTGTTGAGATGAGCGGCTTTACAATTTTAGTGAAACGAAATATAATAATTTTTTTTTAAATAACACCAAAGTTATTCAAACTATAAACAACTATAAATTCTACAGTAAATCTTAAAGCTGGTCCTTACATTTATTATTTCATTGTAACCCAAATAACTACCATAAAGTATCTGTGCTCCAATTAGCCACAATCACAGAGTGACCATATTTTTGTTAACAAGAAGTAGTGAGTAAATAATTTTCAGTAAATATTAATAAATAAGTAATAATGCACGAATGAAAATAAGTAAATAATAATAAATAAATAATAAAAATCAAATAATAATAAGTAAATAATAATAAGTAAATAATAATAATCAAATAGTAATAAGTAAATAGTAAGGAAATATAAAAATGGATAAATAATAATAATAACGATCCTATGGTATCTAGCCAAAATAAATCATAAAATGTAAAACGTGCAATATTTTCGTTTGTTGCGATGAATCTTAGAAAATACAATACTTTTACACGAATTTCGTCGCTAGTGTGGAGGTCCTTTAGGCAAAAATGTGATGCAATGCCTGAATTCAATTAATGTTTTGAAGTGTTTTTTAACCGGTTGCGAGATTTTGCATCAATCCTTAAATATTCCAAGAATATTCAACCAGTTTCCATTACGCCTCAGCGAGAGGCACCGGTCTTTAAAAAACGGGTAGATACTATTCGAAGTGCCTTACAATCTCTACTTAATATATAATAATGGGTGCAGAAGTTTTGCTTTCTTGTCTGTTGGTAGTCATTTCAGTGTCAGGTAAGCGTGTTAAGATTGATAATTTTCTCATATTGATGTTTAAAACCCACACTACGAAAAGCGCGAAAAACAAGGAAAAAATACGTGATTTTAATACTTAAAGATTTAGAAAAAGTTAATCAACTTCTTCTACCATTAATTTTGCTGAAGTTAGTGGTAAAAGAAGTCGGGGCGCCCGAGGAAGACATCGCATGATCAAGTGCATCAAATACTTGAGTCGGATCATGTCAAGAGTCAGAATGACAGAAGATTATGTATGAGATCATATATGAATGTGAATGCCCTGCCGATCAACGGCATGATGATTAGTTAGTTAGATTACGAAAAGATAAACATTGTAACTTGATATTATGCGAATATTAAATAGAATAATAACTTTTCGCTTCACTTCATATACCAACTCCGAAACCTTGACACCATGAGGATTAAAATCTATAAGAGGTGGCCAACGAAACTGGATTAATATTATATTATTTTTTAAGTTATTAATTAGTTATTTCTATGTACAATCCGTGTTGTCGGTGGTTTTGTTTCATGATATTTTCAACATAACCTAACATAACCTGATCAATCGTAACCTTCCCTAATCCAACAGTTTTATTTATAGTGATTCAATTTCTCATTAATAATGTTGACAAAATATGCAATATCTATATCGTCACATTCGTTGTTAATTACGATTTTTCCGAAATTTTTCTTTTTTTTTTGAAAGAAAGACAAATATTCCCTGGTTACGAATAACCTGACAATATTTGAAAATCTCCAACTACCATCACAGTAAGCGGAAGATGTCGCTTGTGTCGTAAATGGAGGACTTAGCCAGCCGAGGAATTGAACTCACGACGCCTGGGTGATAACCAAACGCTATGCCAACTCAGCCACTGACAGGTCAACTCAAAATATATGTTACCATGAAAATCTAGATGATAATTGTAAGTTAACAAAAAGTCGTAACAAGGAAAGAAATAAAGTTGCCTAAATGAACTTGGGTAATTTAATAACGAAGGTGGTGATCATTATGCAATATTACGACTGTTTCGCTGGAAAAATATACATCATTTCTTTAATAAAATATTCGGCATTAATTATTGGTGTGCTTGTCACCTGATTAGTTGCCAAAGTTCGTCAACAGGTGCTTCAGTGAGTTGGTTTTATAATGATAAACTTGTTTTGCAGCTTAACCTCGACGCACGTATACTTTATCCATATATTATACCATATATCCTTTATGCTTATTTAATGTTGCCGTACGGTTTAATTGTACATAATTTTACTTTTCTTCTATCGAATAAAAACACACGTTCTTGTATAACAATAATGTATGGTCGTTAACGGGAAAATACTTCCCAAGCGTCAAAATGTAAATTGTTCAGAACGATCTAAACACCGATTTTCGAGAGTTAAGCCGCGTCTCCTGTGAACGTTTTTTTTAACCATTACCTAAAAAACCACCAACAAAAACTTTTTTTTTTCACCTCCAAAAATGTTTTTTGTTTTGGTTAAAAACAAAACATTTTGTGTAGACGACAAGATGAGTTCTAGAATAATCTTTTGAATGTGGTACATATTTTTATAGGTTGGAATAATCATTGTCTTCTTTATTGTTTGAATAAAAAAGCAATATAAATTTCGATGAATCTAAAATTAATAAGAAATATTTCTGTAAGTCACTGTTTAATATGGTTAATGAATGTGTTTATCCCAATGTGTCCTTTAAAAAGTTATTAATATGAAGACTATAATGCTATGGGAAATAGCAGACAAAATAAGAGAATACATAACAGTTAAATAAATTATTATTATTACTGATATATAAGCAAACTTCTTATAATATTACATGTTTCGTTATATTAGTATATGTTATACTTTCGCTCGGTACATGTAATCTAAAAAACCCGTCCGCTTTATGCTGTGACTGACTAGTACCATAGAACCGGACGCATAGATAGACACGCACCGTGCGATTATTAAAAAATTAACTTTCCCCTCTTCTCCCGCGAAGGGAATGTTTTCCATCGGTGACGAAAGGCAAAAACATTGTGTATGCACAAATGTGTACGGTAACGCCCCTTTGTTTTTTTTTGTGTGTATGTTTTAAAAAAAACTTTTTTAAACCCTGCAAAAAAAATTGTATTTCTAGATGCAACAATGTAGGTTTGTTCACAAATATAAACTTTAAAACTTGAAGAACAAGTAACGTTTTTTTTGGATTTTACAAATATTAATTTTTTTGTAAAGTCAACCACATTTTTCCCCGTTGACAACGATATGTAGCAATCTGATGGAATAAGAAAAGATGAGTTCAACATTTGTGAAGATTGAGCAAAAATATTTTACTTGGATTTAATAACATGGCATCACAATATACTTACAATGGTCTTAGACTAAACAGTGAGTAGGTATACTCGTTAAAGTATTCAAATGTTTTGTAGGTGACTATGTGATTTATTTGTGACATGTGAATTAATATTCTAACCGCCAAGTGAGTGTTATGTTGTTTGGCTTTACGATGATCCTCGGGCGGACAGCTTGGCATTCCGCATCATCGGGGCAGATATTTAGAGTGAAGAGAAATATTCAGATTTGTGGGGGAATCGTGTCCTAGAAACAACAAATTTCCATGTGACATTTTGAATTAAAAAAACTTTTTGAAACAACAAGGCTTCATTCAAGGGCAACTTCCATATCCTCCATAGACAAAATAATTTTGGAGCAACATGGTTTCATTTGCATTGAACTTACGAGGGACAACAAGGTATCATCTATTTTGCTATTTGCATGACGTTGATATATTGTTGTTCAATGTTTGAATTACGAATAAAATAATTCAAATTGACTTTTATGAAAACTGCTGAATGTATTGTAATAAAATTTTCTTTGTGATTGGGAACATTCTATCCAAAAGCGTGGCATTTAACCAAAAAAACTATGTTTGAAAAGTCAAATATAAGCCCGTTGCTCTGAGCTTAGCTGATTTTCAAAGCAGCTGGGAGTCGAACCCGGGACCTTATGGACTATCCGGAATCCTGTGCTCTAATCCACTGAGCTACGGCTACCCCAATCCGTCGTGGCAACCTTATCGGCATCTTAGTTCAATTTCTTACGAACTGTTAATATCATATTCAATTAATTCCCATATATTTTTCCTTGCTACCTTTTTATATCTACAAGATTCTATCCTGAATTAATATTATTATTTTATTTGTGATTAAAACATTGAACCTCAATCTATATCTCAGTTTCATGCAAATGGCAGATGGATCCTGAAGCAAAACGGTGCAACGCTCGCGTAGAATTCGACCCTATGTGATTGGCGTAATAAAAAGTTTCGCGGTTTCTGACTGATTGAAGATTTTCGTTATAAGGAATAATTTACTATAATAATGTAAATGGGCAGAAGAGTATATTTATGTTAAAGCAGCGGAGCTGCATTTTCTTAATTTGGCGTAAAATGGCTTCTTCAATTGAATATCAGAAATAGCGATCAAATTGTTTAAATTGAGAAAATTGATTAAATTGATCAAATTGATTAAATTCATTAAATAGAGTAAATTCATTAAATTGATAAAATCGATCAAATTGATCAAATTGGTTAAATTGATTAAATTGAGTAAATTTATTATATGGATTAAATTTTTTAAATGGATTAAATTGATTAAATTAATTAAATTTAATAAATTGATTAAATTGATTAAATTGATTAAATTGAATAAATTGATTAAATTGATTAAATTGATTGAATTGATTGAATTGATTAAATTTGATTAAATTGAATAAATTGATTAAATTGAATAAATTGTTTCTGAAGGTTATTCCTAAGAATTCAAAAATTATAAAATTGTGTTTTATATTGCACATGCATTTATTAATGAATGATGTAATGTTATCTTTCCAGCATTTCATGAGCCATGCCTCGCGCCGGGAGGCATCACTGGAACCTGCATAATGAAGAGGTTTTGCCAGCACTACACGGAGATCGAGGGAAGGTCCTCTTTCACTTCAAATACGGAAAGGAGGAATTACTTGTTGACTTGGAAATGCGGAAATTATGGCGTAAGTTTAAAAGAATCTATGACACATTTCACACGATTTCTAAGTATCGTTTTGGTCGGAGATCAATATTCAAAATCGAAACGTTGGTCATAGCCGAGTATTCCCGCCATCTAAAAAAATTGCAAAATGCTTTTACTTAACAATTTTCTACTGCAATCATTTACAACACATAAAAAAGAGACATAACGTCAAAGGAGGGAGGGATTAAAAAGACTTGTGATACTTTGAATTAATGGAAAATATATCTAATATGGGACTGCAACACAAATTAAGTTGATTATTAAGAATATTACTATCAATTCTAATGTCTTTCTTTATTTTAAAATTAGCGTATTATAGAACTTATAAGGAGTATGGCCGGGGAGCGCGGCCGAAACGCACTTGTGCGTTTCCTTGACGCTTGATCCCCCGACAGTTGATCCCCGACGGTAGATCTCCCGAAATGCTTTACAAATTGACAACCCCGATATCTCGATAACCAAATAGCCAATTGGTGGATGCAATCTGTTAGCCTTATCTTATAAATTATTATAATAATCCATAATTAGTAGTCCTAAGTAAAAACTCTTGGAAAAAAATTACACATTTAAATATATTTGTACAGCGCCCTTGAGGTAATTTTTTCAAAATAAAAGGCGCTTTGCAAATCATCCAAATATTAATATAATTATCGTTGTTGTTGTTGTTGTTGTTGTTATTTTTGTTGTTGTTGTTGGTGTTTTTTTGTTGTTGTCGTTGTTGTTGTTTTCGTTGTTGTTGTTGTTTTTGTTTTTGTTGTTGTTTTTGTTGTTGTTGTTTTTGTTGATTCTGATTTAGTTTAGTTTCTTGGGGATTAAGGAAACTGTCTTAATTCCCGTATCGAGATATTTTTATCATCTGGTCTGCGCACTGAAAATGTGCATTGATTCACTTTAATTTATATATATATGAGTTTTGCTATGTATTTTGGACATCATGAATAACTAAAACATTTTAATTAAAACAAAATAACTTTGTATACATCACTTTATTAATATACAATATTACTACATGTTTCGTGAGCGATGCTCACATTTTCAGGTATCAATGTATACTGAAGTTAACAATTAAAATATATAACAGTTAGATTTAAGTGGGGAGGGGTGGCAGGGGAAAGACAAGTAATTAGGGAATAACCATCAGGAAATTACAATAATTTGGAAATTACAAAGATTTAAGTGGGGAGGGGTGGTAGGGGAAAGACAAATAATTAGGAAATTACAATCGTTAAAGGAAGGTGACAAAGGTATAATTAAGAAATTGTCAAGTTGTTGGAATGGTCATTAGAGTAGGAAGGCCTGTTAAGTGGGAAAATATTTAATATAGGGTTACCAAAACAGTTTTTTTGTTTGTTGATTATATATATAAAAAAAACTAAAACATGTTAACAAATATTATTTATTTTAATGATTATTTTATTTTTTTAACAAATCTAGCATTGTGTTCCTTGTGGGCGAGTTTAGCAAGTGGCGTATTGGGCTCGCTCTCTTTATTGGTTGAAATAGTTGTGTAACCATGGCCAAAAAACAGTAACCAAGCCCAATTCCGGATGAACTAAAGTCAGGTGGATCGCCTCAAACAGTTTCTAAAGTGTTTTTAACGCTAATAAATAGGGTTGACACCACTTTAACTTTTTTTCATATTATTCGTAAAGGAAAAAAATGGAGAAAATATTTTTTTTTAAAGTTTTCACGTCTTAGAACAATACCGCAGGACATTTCGCTTGTACACGTTTTGGGTGTCAAAACAACTGATCACTACAATTGTACCAGAAGTTTATAAGGAACTGATAAATGCGTTGCAGATTTATATAAAAGTGAATACAAAATCCATTTAATATTCATATGGAAAGTATCATATTTGCTGATGATGCGGTGCCGATTGCTAAATATATCAAGGATGAACGAAATATTTATTTATTTTTAAATTTAAAAACAAAACTAGCCACTCATCCCATTAGCACAGTCCTGTGTTGAGATAATAATAATAATTTCATTACTTCTATAGCGCCATTCTCGTAAGAAATTCACCTCAAGGGTGCTTTACAATTAATTAAATAACATGTCACTTGACGTACAACCAATACCTTACAGCTAAAATTTATTACTTATGGCTTATAAGTAAGATTTATAACGATTGACTTACAACTAAGCCTTAAAATTGCTGTGATCTACCTGATATAAAACTCTTTAACCTGATGTGGCCTGCCAGTTATTCATATATGTTGTAGTCTTTTGAGGAGAAGCTTGTGGGAGATTGTGTGAAAAGCCTTGGCAAGGTCTGGGAATATTACGATAGTTTTCTTTCCGCGGTCTATATTATTAAAGATAGTTTCTGTAAGGTGTGCTATAGCTTCATCGGTTCCTCTTCCCGGCCTAAAGCCGTACTGCTGTGTGCTCAAAAGGTTATGACTTTCTACGTAACTGGTCAACCTATTTTTGAAGATTCTTTCTATGAGTTTTGAGATGGTGCTCAAAAGAGATGTGGGCCTATAGTTTTCGATTTGGTTTATTTCGTCCGGTCTTGTGGATTGGAACAATTAAAGATTTTTTATGCATTCAGGGAAAATCCCGAAAGAAAGGCTTTTATTAAAAATATATGATAATGGACTGGCAATATGACTCGGTATAGATCTCACGATTTGAGTGTTTAGGATATCAGCCCCTTTTGCATGTATCGTTTTTAGGCTCAGAATGATTTTCTTAACCTCCTCTTCAGTGATTGGTGAGAACTTGAATTGATTTATAGATTGATTGCGTTGTATTATTTCAGCCAGTGATTCTTCATTGTGATTAGTTTCCTCCAGTATTTTCTCTCCTAGCTTAGAATCAATACTAGTAAAATATCGGTTAGTTTTGCACACAATCATATCCAAATCAGTAATTACTGTATTGTCAGTTGGGGTTCATCAATGTTAGTGTTATTGTTTTTTGTTGTTGTTATATTTCGAACAATTTTCCACATATTTATACTGGAAGGGTCCTTATCAAGTGCTGTTTATAGTATTGTTCTTTAGCTTTACGAATGACATCTTTACAAATATTTCGATGTCGATGATAAGTTTTATTGTTCAAAAATATTCGCGGGGTCTCTTGTCGCCACTTTGTGGAGACGGTTTATTTTATGAATAGCTTTCACAATACCACTACTAATCCACGGAGTAAGCTGAACCTTATTTTGAGGAATGTGACGGTCTTTAGAATGTTTTGTCACGTATAAGTTGAGTTTTTAAATAAAAATATTAAGAGCATTGTTTATTTCATTCTCTCTATAAACTATATCACTTTACTAGAACACTTTACTAACTGGGTGAATGACAAAGGCAAATTGTCGAATGTAGCATCACACTTATTAGAAAATAAACACTCGTTTGATAAAGACAAAGACGTTAAAATCCTCCATACATGTAAGAAAGGGCATAAACTCGATAAACTAGAATCTTTAGAAATTACTCGCTTAACTAATAAATTAGACCCTAACTTTGTTATGAATAAACAATTAGAATCTTTTGTTAAATACCGCTGTTGTACCCATTGTAATTATCGTAATAATGTTGAAAGTAAATATGTATTTAGTTTATATAATGACCATTCCTACTCCAATGCAAAAATGTACCCCTTCAAAAGTAATTAAAAATTCCCACACACCATAAATATAATAATGATTTGACAATAAAATTAGACCAGTACTAAGTCATATTACTTGTAACGTTTTTCCCGGTAATTAGAATACTAGAATTACTAAAACGACCTAATAACAAATGTATTTAAGATAATTGAGTTAAACCCTTGTTGTTCACCCCTCTTCCCCTCCCCCATATGTTGTGTATAAAAATCATAGATTTAGAATAATTTGTACCAATCTGAAGATGGCCCTAACGAGCTGAAACCCGGTTACGGTCAAATAAAAATTGAAGTGGTAAAAAGTTTTATATTTGTTTTATTATAATATACTGCAGTGGAGTTTGTTATATTTCTCGTATGTATGTGATCTAAACATAAATTGCAGTTTCCTTGAACTCTAGTTGGAGATTTAATATTTAGTACGAAGTTGTTTTCCGCCGTAGCATATAAATAGTCGTAAGATTGTCTGTGCATTTCACCATAAGTATTAATGTCTATGTCACCCATAATTATTTGCTGTTTGAAATTAGAGCATTTTTTTTCCTCAGCTAAAAGATCTTCTAAAAATGAATGTATGCCATTGAATGATGGCGATCTATATATAGCTAAAAGGCATAAGTTCCTATTAATGATGATCTTAAGGCAGTTTTATTTTCTGATTCGTATTTCTTGTACCTGAGAGTAGATGGTGTCCCGGATTTATACAACAACGCCACTATTTTGATTAATATGATGTGGGGTATAGTATTCATTAAAATTTTGTTTGTTTTGATACATATGAGTCATTAAGTCTACATGGAGTGAATGTTTTGATATATAATGTTAACTCTGTTTTTTCCCCATTTAAAAACCATTAATTTGTCGATATCTTCTAAACTGACTTCATCGTTAGATTCTCCAATATTTGTAATTTCCTCAAATGTTTCTTAGACCATTTAACTTTGGCGATATGTCGTATTTCCGGACAAAGTATACAAGTACGAGTGTGTACAACATACTGTATACAGTAAGAGAATAAAGAGAATATATTTACTTTTATAAAATAAAACAATAACTTTGTTTTACATCACTTTTATTTATACTTTAGCCGACCGGGTTTCGCTACTACCGTAGCTTCTTCAGGGCAGTATACAACTAAACTATGAACTAAGATGCACATGTGTTATGGAGTGATACAAACAGGCTAGTGAAGGGCCAAGGGTGGGAGATCAGCAGGTACCTGCTGATCGGGAAGGGAATGTACTTTGTTTATTGGGAATAATTTAAAGATTGGACTTTTATTTAAATTTATTTGATTATTTATGAGTCTACTATTAGTGTTTTTTGCTTTCCTTATTTCTAATGCTTCTAGGTTATCTAATCGAATGCCGGTTACATTTTTATGCAGTAAACTAGTGCCTGTATTTTTATCGAATAATTCTAAAGTCTTTTCCCCCAAACATACCATTAAGAATTCGTTTACCCTGATTGATGACCTTAAAAACTTACATATTCCTAATAGTGCAAAATTAGTTTCATTCGATGTCTTTAACCTCTTCCCTAATATCCCCGTAACAGAAAACAAAAACATATTGTATAAATTATTACAAAATTCCATATTACCTAAAAATTTCGCTAATGATCTGTCTCACCTTTTTAACATTTGATTAAATCAAAACTATTTTCAATTCAATCATGTGTTTTATCAACAAAAAGAAGGGCTAGCTATGGGCGCCCCCACGTCTCCCCTTATTGCTGATATATTTATGGACTACTTAGAGAATAATATTTTGAATTGTAAATCTCCCCTACTAAATAACGTGCTTTTATGGAAGAGGTATGTCGACGATATTTTATGTATATGGACCGGTACGGAGCGCCAACTTAACTCCTTCCTCCTACTAATAAACTCCTTCCATAAGCAAATTAAATTCACCATGGAAATAGGAATAAACACCACTTTAAATTTTCTAGACCTCACGTTATCAGTTATAAACAATAAAATAGATTTTAAAATTTACCGTAAACCCACTTATACAGACATAACTATCCATAACACCTCAAATCATCCAACCTCCCACAAACATTCCGCTTTCCACTCGATGATTCACCGGTTAGTTACGGTCCCGTTATCAAATGCTAATTTTTCACTAGAACTATCCATAATTAAACAAATTTCAATAAATAACGGTTATCATGAAAACTTAGTCATTAACATACTAAATAAAAAACTAAAAAAAATGTCGTCAAATAAGTTTTTATTCAACAGTACCCCCCCTAATAATAATATAACAAATAATAATAATCAACCGTATCAATGGCGTAGAATCTTATATATCAATAACTTTTCCCAACAAAGCATTAAAAACCTTCCGTCAGAGATTAAACCAGCATTTTACACAGATAATAGTTTAGGTAAATTTTTAATTAACGGAAAAGATAAAGAAGACAGTTTAGGCCACTCAGGCATTTATTCACTTCAATGTAATGATTGCCCGGCGTTCTATGTAGGCAAAACGTCGCGTAATGTTAATATCCGTGTAAAAGAACACTTAAGATGTCTAAATAATAATGGTTTCTCCGAATTTGCTAACCATCTCTTAGAAACAGACCACACATTCGATAAAAATACAGGCACTAGTTTACTGCATAAAAATGTAACCGGCATTCGATTAGATAACCTAGAAGCATTAGAAATAAGGAAAGCAAAAAACACTAATAGTAGACTAATAAATAATCAAATAAATTTAAATAAAAGTCCAATCTTTAAATTATTCCCAATAAACAAAGTACATTCCCTTCCCGATCAGCAGGTACCTGCTGATCTCCCACCCTTGGCCCTTCACTAGCCTGTTTGTATCACTCCATAACACATGTGCATCTTAGTTCATAGTTTAGTTGTATACTGCCCTGAAGAAGCTACGGTAGTAGCGAAACCCGGTCGGCTAAAGTATAAATAAAAGTGATGTAAAACAAAGTTATTGTTTTATTTTATAAATTATAATGTCACATCACCAAGTTACCGCTTCATATGAGAATATATTTACTGTGAACATAGTGACTAGTCAGACCAGATCGGAAATGTGTGGTTTATTTGTCTATGTGTTTAATTTGGTTATAACATGTTCAGAATCAACGAGAATTGGCCGCGAATTATCATCCTTTTATATAAATATTATTCCCGTTTTCGTCCACACATACCTGTATTTGGATTCAGTCACCAGCTTGCGCGCTAACTACTGGAGCCGTTTGGCCTGGAAATTCAGGAGTTCATAAAAGTAAATGGGAGAGCGCTGACCAGATAAACCAATGGAAGTTGTATTTAGTTTTTCTTCAACACTTTCACTTAATCGGTTATATATTGAGTAGCTTGTTTCCTAAGATTACTTTTTATGCCAATGTTCCTCAGGTGTGTTGCCCCAGCGATACCGTTTACACAGAGCCTCCCCCATCAGTTGCTGATCACCGAAATCTACGTCTGCTGCCAGATCTAAAGGATTGCGGAGAGTTGAGTTCGGATAGGCTTCATGGAGGTAATCTGACGAAACCTCTAGAGTATCCATGGATGGCCCTCATCTCCACTGAAACAGGTATGACTTCCAGCAATACAAAGTAATGGTAAATGTAATAATGTAGATAATCTTATTATGGAAATAATGAATAAATATTGAATAATTCAAAACAGTCACAAAAGAACGAACCGCCTTCTTGAGCCTTCTTTTCTCCCTCAAATGTTTCCGGTTGTCAAACGTCGATTCTGGGCGGCTCCTATTCATTCCAAACCAGCACATTTCCGTAGATCGTCTGTCACGCTACGTGCTCAGCATAATTGAACTTAAGAGTCGAGTTTGCGTTGATAATAATAAAAATTGGATGATTTGTATGTCGCCGTTTTTATGAAAGATCACCTCAAGGGTGCTGTAATGTTTAATATTTTTTTTACATATATAACTTTCATGCTGGAAAACCGAAGACTAGCGACAGCTACCGGCTTATAAAGTTTTTTGATTGCAATAGATTATAGTTTAATTTCGATTAATTCAGGAACGCGTTTCAACGAAAACCCACTAGATGGTATCAATTATAGGGTACATTACATTATACTCGGTTTTACTTGATTAGATCGATACGAAAGAAGAAATACCCAATGGGGTGAACGTGCTTAAATAAATATAGACGAGGTTGACAGGACAAAGAAATCTTAGATTATTTATTACCAAAAGGGTCACACGATGGATAAAAGTTTTTCAACCGATAGAATAAACATTGTTTTTGTGAAAATATTTAACAGATCAATAGTTTCGACGGATGAAAAAAGGAAGATTCGAGACATATGGAAATTTCAGCAAAACTAAGAGTTGGTTTAGGCGGAACGAATGCATAGTTGGAGAGCAATTTTCTAATTTCAGAAACGTAAATATTCACAATGGAGTGAAACTCGAGTGTTTATAGGTGATTTAAGGTGTTGGTTGAGAAAATTCTGGACATCAGAGAACAAACGGATATAAAATAACGACATACCAATCGATTATAGAAATCAAACTGAAAGAATTCATTAGCGATGCTGCGATATATGGATTACTAGGTTGAGAAAAATTAAATCATTTCGTCGTGTTTTCGGGGTTGCCAATACCTTTTTTTACATAAGGGCCGATTTTATTTAGATAACCGATGAAACTAACATGGAACTTAGATCATTAAACGTAATTAAGGGCAATTAAATTAATACAGCAAGATAGAGTGTGCTTACATTGAGGAAACACATAAAAACTAATCGTTTTGAAATTAACTTTGATGGACGGCGGTTTTTTATAATATTTATTATAAGTATAAAGAATAAACTAATTCGATTTTTAGTTGGAAAGGGACGAAATTTTGGGAGGTTACCTATAGCAGGGTCAATATCCTCTTTTTCTAGTGATGAATTAGGGAAATCAAAAATAAAACGACCAAAAGTTATTAGGAAAAAAATATTAAAGGTGATGAAAAGTCAATTAAGGATGGTCTCATTCAATCAGGATGACCGTATATGGACGACGAGAGTGCATGTGAGAGGGTATTGCAGTTAGAACAGAAGAAAATAGTACAATACTTTGAAACAACATTACGAAAAGGTATATTCATTAACTTTGACAGATGTTATAGGATAAGAACTGTAATATGCCTACTCCAGTATTAGGATTAATTAATAATTGCACGTAAAAGTTGCGTTAATCGATTATTCAAATGTTAGATCAGAAAAAAACGTGTTACAATCGAAAAATGCGCCATAAAAATTGCATATAAAGCCATCATCGGGGTCAAAGAAAATTTATGCAGTTAGAGCAAATTAAGAATACCTATCTACAAATAAAATTCAAAAAGGATAGAATTACTTTATTTCGAGGTATCCAAGGTCATGGACGACATAAAATATATCAGTAAATACCATTTCAGGAAGAAGAAAAAACAACGAGCATTATGTTTTAATTTTAAAACAAAGACATCAAGAAAACGCCCTAGGAGGAGATTTAGAGATGGTTTTCGGGTACGGTCCTATTAGTAGAATTAGAGCGGCACTAAATAAGGCGACAACCAAAGATATAATTGACAAGTGAATGAAAAATCACATTCGAAATTAGAGTAACTTGCATGAGATTTTACGAGTTGGTAAGACTTATACTGGTATGTCAACGTGATAAGCAGATATGACATTTTATTATTGGTCTGGGTGTATAGTGGGGTACTTTGGCGAAATGGCGTTTTGGGAGGAATTGAGTTGGGAAATTGGTTATTGTGCGCGACGGTTACCATAAGTAATTAATTTCTTCATACTTTAAGTTCTGAAAAACAAACCACCAATCCAAAATGGCTGATAATGCTAACATATGATAAACATATGTCTACCAACATAAAAAAAAAAACGATAATCGAATGTACGCAGCCCGCGAAAATTCAAAATTCACCTTTTTTTTAACACACCTTGTATTAACATTCCTAACGATTTTTACAAATTCAAAAGTCGTTACCATTCTAAATAAAATAATTAAAACATCATTCACGTACATTCTATGAATAAAGGTCAACTTAGTTCATAAATAATTTCTCGATATAGGTCAGATTAGATAACCAATCCGTCACACATCTCGATGGAGTTCACTGACATTAAAAGTAAACAATCGCATATCTCAATGGCCTACATTCTTAGTAATATTATGAACAAGGTCAACTTCCAAAGTCACCTTCCTACTTATCGAAAAGTATAAGTATATGTATAATCGATCTCCATCAAAACAACAATATAATCGAATTTTAGTACATTCTAACAAGAAAAATATACCCTTACAACCGTCGACATTGATTGAAAAATAACTATTGTCATTAAGACGAACTATCATTCATTATTGAACTACGTACTTGTAGTTACGTACCTCCAATTATTAATAATTAACACCCGAGTTATTTCTATATCGCCGTTTTTACGGGAAAATCACCTCAAGGGCGCACTACATTCCTTCGAACATATTGATGAGTTCAAAGGAAAGAACCAAACCAACATTAATAAATATCTCAAAAATTAGCGAAATCATTCGTCGACAAACACGTTCATGAGTTACGTTATAAAATTAATCTTATCTTCGATTTACGTTTTTCAAGGTTCAGACCTTTCACGAATTTTGGACCTTTTGGAGTTCAACCTTTTCTCCAAACAAAACCCATTTAAAGTTAAATTCAAAGTACATGAGGTATTCAGGGCCTCATTAAATAAATCTGTCAACCAAACAAAAACCGTATTTTATTATGTGTATCGTATTACCGTTATTTTTATTTATATTCGTATGTAAGATGTCTGAATCTGGCTAAGATTCACGACCTGTGTTGGAGATTTCAGGTCCAGGATTTTCCGGGAAAACTGGAGTATTGTGGATTATAAAAACTCATATTGTTTACATATATCTATAATTTGTAACTATCGATTGGAAAGAGATAACTGCTGACATAAGTTTAGTTACTTCTGAACTCTTGATGCGGGGGATGAATTTTCGACCCGGACTTTGCAAGAATCGCAAGTATCTAATGTTATTTGATGAGGGGACGAAGCCGGTTTTATCTGTTTTAAAATATAGCTGATCTGGAGGATAGAAATGCGGAGGTCTTGGACCCATGAGGAAGGAAGGTGCCTTTTATGTCACGGTATAGGGGATGGTACCAGATATAGTTCGATGAAGAAAGGCGATAATACTATGATCATTATATTTATGTATACCAAATTTAATAATGTAACCACATCGCATTAAATAGATCAGGAATATTGCAATTAATATAGCCCAGAAGCTAAGTTTTTCCGTTAAAACTCACGATAGGTTAAAATAAAAAAAATTAAGGGCAAAGTTAGGAAAATTCTAGTGAACCTATAAAAAATTAACGTAGATTACATACTAGGGTAATAATAGAGAGGTTAAAACATAAACGAATATCAAAGTCTAAGATAGGCGTGCTAGAAAATCTGTCAATGGTATGCGAGAGTCTGTCCACGCTGCAAAGAATTTTAGGGTTACCACAAAATAAGATCTTGTTTTTCCGATAATCTGAAACAAAAAAGTACACAACGTAGAATCGTGAAAAAAAACGGTCGGAAAATTAGGTTTTTCCTCGATCAATGTCGCCTACATTAGACACTCCCGGAAAATAGCATAGGGCTAGTCATTACGCGCTGGCAAGGAGGAAAAAACCCTCAACTGAAAGGAAAATTACATAGAGTTTTCCGTTCACAGTAGTTAGGAAAATTTAAGGCAGCAGTAGAGAAGTCACCTCAAATCGGCAACGTGAACAGAAGCCTATTGCTAAATTAAATCCTAACGAAGGAAGAGCGGACCATCACGTCGGTATAGCGAGGAGCGTCCATCTCAAATGTCGGAAAGGTACTTTGGTCTTGATTTCCCTAATTCAAGGGGTAGTTCTTGTTTTTGAGAATATGACTTTCCAGCTTTTAGAAAGCGACCCTTCAAATATGTAATAAAGCTTAATTATTTATCACTTTACTTGGTTTCAGATGGAGATCTGGAGTTCACCTGTGGGGGTGCCGTCATCAACAACCGCTACATCCTCACCGCCGCCCACTGCGTCACCCAGCTAGGCAGAAGTAAACTCGTAGGAGTCAGGCTGGGAGAGCACGACATTGCCACAGTGTACGACTGCGTGTCTGAAGACTATTGTGCGGAACCAGTACAAGACCTCGGCATAGAGAAAGTCGTTGTACACCCTGGCTACATTGGCAAGCGAACTGGCAAGCTTCAAAACCTGGTTAACGACATCGCATTAATTAGGTTAGATGAACCGATAAACCTTAAGCAAAGTGAGTACACCTTTCTGTCAACACTGATCAAATCAAATTAAATTTTAAATACTTCAAACGGAAAATACCGGTCGAGGAACTGTAAATATGTACTTGCTTTAATATTTTATGTTAAATTGTATGCAAGTTTGAATTTAATAAACAACTGAAAAAATAAATAATAGTGGTGATCCCAACATAATTTGCTGCTAGTTGCTTATTACTTTTTTTTGTATATTTAGAAAATAATCTGTGATTCAATTAAACAGTAATTCGTTTATCATCTGTTTATACTGAATTTATTAAAACATTTACAAAACAAATAAAATTCACATTCATTCTTAACCATGACCAAGCACCATTACCGTTACGTAAAATATATTTTTTCAATTTCTAGATAACGTCTTCCCTGTTTGTTTGCCCATTGAAAAGAAAATGCAGAACTTGGATTTGGAAAAGGCCGATCTAGTGATAACTGGTTGGGGCAGAACCAACATAGGAAGGGATGGAGAAATTGTCGCGAACCTCAACGAGCTGAGTTCAACGCTCCTTGCAGCAAAACTTCCCTTAGTGACAAACAAGATGTGTGCTGAGAGATTTAATAGGTGATTAAAATGTATCAATAAACTTCCTGCTAGATCTTTAAGTAAAATCATACACCATTTCAATCAAATTTCTTGTAGGATTGTAGGCCTCCGATTAGCAACCTCAAAAGTGTCATAGAAGATAAATGTTCGTACTTCTACCAAGTTTCATCCCTTAGTATATAGATATGCCAAGTTTGCCTAAATTAAATAGGTTGAATCAAGGAAATTTGTTTTTAACAATCTTTGCTTCTTCTCCAAACAAATTATGAAATATTAAATTTCAAAAACAGCATTCATCGCCCAACGTCCCTTTAAGTATTTTGCTTCTTCATATTTATGTTTCAGACGTCTTTCAGTATCCAGTGTGCAGTGAGTGCAAGTCTAAAAGGAGAACGATACACAACACGGCTCGATAACAAAAAGTCTAACAACATACACACCAACAGTTTGTTTGACAAACCACTATTTACGATACCGACCGTTTTTTTAATAAAATTTATATTTCCATGCCTTCAGTGTATTATAGGCAGGCCCCACCGCCGCACATTCGATATAAGAATAACACTTGTTCTTGTATTTCTAGTTCTGGTTTTGGTGGCATCGGCTTCCGTCAGCTATGCGCCGGGGGCGAGAAAGGAATCAGCTCCTGCCGAGGTGACTCCGGGGGCCCCCTGACCGCCCAAGTTGTCTCGGGACCAAAGGGGAATCTGATCAAGGTGGTTCAGTATGGTGTCGTGAGCGCTGGCATAAAGTGCGGAGATGATGAAATGCCCAGCATATTCACCAACGTGGTCCACTACATGGACTGGATACTCGATCAACTGGAATCGTAATCTAGTCTATCCAACAGACAAGGCATCACGCCTTTCCTCCACAGGGATAGGCAGACATGATGTAATACCACAAGTACTTCACAATCATATATCGTTTCACACATCGACCCTTAACTGAAGAATTTTGCTCATTGATAAATCTGAAGATAATACTACAAAATTGATCAAATACATAATATATTTAAGCATACGAAAGAAATCTGAAGTTTTTTTAACAATAACAAGATTATCAGATTTATGGTGTCACAAATACGAATCGTGTGTTTATTTTATTGTTATGATATAGATATTTACCAATTTTTAGACATGATGTAATAAGTAAAATACGTTATTTATTCATTAAAAGCTTATCGTATTGTTGAAAATACCATGTTTGTGATAAAACATTGTATTCAATGTTGATTTGTTTTAATGGTAAGTTAAAAAAAATTATGTAAACCACCACCAACTGGCTAGAACACTCTCTTGGGGTAAAAAGCCATTGAAAATAGATTTTGTATATAGAAAACACAAGAACTCGAAAATATCAGAAAACAAAGGAGTTTATATAAACCTCAATTGCCTTGAGAACATCATTATTTTCTCGTGTCCCGGTCATGTAACAACCTATTTTATTTCTCCTCGCTTCAGTATCGTGTAACTCGATTAATGATAACACTATAATCACTGTGAACTATAACAAATATGATAAGATATCAAGCTATGTGATCAATAATTATAATATTTGAACAATAAATATTATACTACCACCATTCATCTTCGGTGAGTTTACTTAATTCGATAATTTGCATTAATTCATCACACACCTTGTGATCGAGAAAATTATTTATTGAATACAACTAATAGGGATCTAATATTTCGTACAGCCATGGAGTGCAGTGCGTCGACAGACTCTTTATTGACTCTTTGGGCGTGAGTATTAAAATTATTTTAATTTTCTGCTTGCTGTCGATTTTTTTCTTGAACTTAATGAAGGTTTAGAAAAAAATTCCTTCCCGCGTAATAATTATTTGAAGTTGGGTCATGTCATAACGTGGCAAAGTTCTAAATCGTTTGTTCCAGATGATTTCAGATATAACTACATTTCTGGTAGTTAACAGTATATGAACAAACCTATTTCTGTCCCTTTCTAAAGAGCCAAAGTCTTTTTGATGATAGTCTAAATAATAGGCTTTCGTATATTAATTTCTGTAATTTTAACAATGTTTAACTTATTTGCGTCGCACTCTAAATTGGAAGTTTATTTTTGGCATCATGGTGAGAGACTGCCTGACAGAAATGGAACGATGTACATAATTACTAGTAAGTAACTAGATCTGAAGAGTCAGGACTCAATAATATTGGGGTTTTCACAAACTTAAGTAGAATACTGTTGGCAACGTCTCAATGGACAGTGGGAAGCTTATTTCCTTTTCCCAAAAAAAATCTCGCAAATAAATCAAACCTCAGAATTAAGCAGAAGACGTAACGGTAAACCAAGGGTTGCGAGAAATTAAATAGACATCTACTTTAGTCAGTGCCAATATTGGTTCAACAAGGGTCAATGAAGCCTAGTACCTACTCTATATTATACTAAAAAAATATATCTAAAGATTTGTGTAGATAATAAGAAAGATAATTTAATGCAATCAGCGGATGAAATAATCCAATAATTTGGCACGAGGTTTTGCGAAATAACATTGATCGCCACTGACATTACAGTCTTATGGACATTGTATGCATTTAAAACTGGTTTACCTCGTAAGATGCTATAATCAGAAACATAACCATCTGCTTACATATTTTTCTAGCTTATGGAAAACACGTAGAAACCGCCCAAAGTGACAATTATTGTACCGTGACCTCTATGGATTGCCTATTGACCAAAGTAATACTGTTCGAGATGGTTGTTTCTACTTCTGATGGATACGATGAATAGTTTACTGTTTGTGGTAACTGGTATGTTGTTATTGCTATATGTTTTGATTAAAAATGTTTATCTAGAATTCTTTTGCATAGATGAAAAATGGATGCCATTTTATATAAATAAATCTCATGGCTCTTAAATAAAATATTAATATATGACTGCCAATTCGTTTTATTGATTCCCATAACTTGGATAAGTTTCAATGTTTGGAACCTTGATGTCCTATGGCAGGGGTCGGCAACCTTTTGAGTCGTAAGAGTCCAAAATTACAATTTACAAAATTTTAAAGTTTTTAAAGAGCCATATTTTTTTTGTTTGCCAACAATAAATAGCATTGCGTATGGAACTAAAGAGCCGCAGCTTCACATCCAAAGAGCCGCATGTGGCTCGCGAGCCGCAGGTTGCCGACCCCTGTCCTATGGGAAACCTGTGTTTATTAAACTGGTATTTTAATAAAATATATTTCCAAGAGCCAGCATATTTGATCCCACCGGCAGCACACCGAAGCCAACAGATGGTTATACAATTTTACGATTTTGTTATAGAATGATTTCATGGCTTTTTTGTTCTTCAGTAAGAAACTTTTTAAAGCCTGGATTTACTCCACCCTTTCCTTACAGAGACGATCCACACAGCATCCCCAACATTTACATTGTGTAGAGTGGTTTTCAGAGTGGGGATCGCGTCCCGGGGGATTATGTGTACAAATAAAATTTTAAAAAATAACTATAAAATTTTTCAGAAGAAGTAGATCACTAACAGAAATAAAAATTGTATTTGTGTAATAGAAATGAATGCGATGGGTGCACTTGTTTTTCTTCGACTAATTTATCGAACCTTGACTCTGTGTTCGAGACACGGAGTGCAATTCTACTTTCTTTCATGGAAGAAAAGTTGAGTTCACATAGATGTGACGTAGCAAATGGAATCAATGCTTTCAGGGCTTCTGCCGTACTTTCCCGATATTCTTTATTACGCTTAGTCCAGAATTGGTTCAATCTGTCAAAACCAAATTCAAACTCTATCATCCTCTTCGCTGAAACTTTAAAAAGTTTTTCGACCATGGTTAAAATTAATGTAGCACATTTTCTCCTTATTTTCTTCTGACTCTTCTGGAATGACATCAGTAAACCTAGACATTGTTGTGGGAAATGCGTCAACTATTTTCTCACCCGTGCTTCTAGACCAAAATTTTTCCTTTGTAATAAATGCGCATCTTTTGGCTTTGGCGAGAGCTTTTCGATGCAAGTAACTATTTAGCATTTGGTATTAATGTCTTCAATCTTGTAATAAGTCCACTTTAAGATCCTCTCATTACATAAGCGTCGTCGCTGCATACTGCTTGTTCAATGAATTTTATCTCGTGCACCTTCCATAAATATTTCGTACAGACGTTCTCCAGTTGTTTTGGGGGGAAGTGATTTACAAAATAATAGTTCTTCAGTGCATCTGCCCGTAGCGTACCCTACAAATGCAACAAATTGGGCACAGCTCGAAGCATCTATGGATTCATCAAATTGCAAAGCCAAAGATCCTTGCTAATTTTCTCCAATATTAAATGTTCACGAATGTCAATCGCCATCTCGTTTATGCTTCGCTGTTGTCTGATAAAGATATAGTTTTTTGCATCAGATGTGTCCAACTCCGTCATGTCCATGGTTGCTGGCAAAACAAGACTCTCAGCAATAGTACGCGGCTTGTTTGCTTTACCCACCGAAAATGCGACTCGATAGCTTGCCCGTAGTGCATTCTTATTGATTCCCGATACTTGACTTATCCTTTCCAGCTGATGTTGCAAGCACTTCAGTTTTCGTTTGAAGAATTTCAATGACATGTTAAGTTTTCGAAATAACTTGGACGGCTTCAAACTTTTACGTGATAGTACCTCACTACACGTGACACATTGTGGCTTGTTATTGACGACGGTTACCCCATATTTAAAAAAAAAAATCTTAAAATCTTCATTCATATTCATTTTTATATCATCGACATTAGCAACAGCCGTTAACAAGCTTCTATTGCCGATCTATAACATAGAATAGAGCAAAAGTTGAAGTCGACTCAACACTGTTCTTCTATTTCTATTTGGGTATACTATCGCATAGAATAGATGAGGCGAGAACGTGGTTTAAGTCATAAAAATAACATTATAATTTCAACACCTAAAATATTAATTTGGAGATAAAAATGATACTGACTCTATTGATTAAAAATATAACTACAATACAATAAGGTTGAGATAAGAAATTTTTCAGTCGTAATTTATATAGTTCACATTCAATCCGCTAGGCGGCGCAATAAAAATGTCAACTGTTAGATACAAACAACCTGGCAAATACATTTTTTTTTTTTTTACAGTAACTCCACACAGGAGACCAAGGAGGAAACAATTTCCCTCAAGGCCTATATCATCTTTGGGGATGCTGTGTGGAGGATCTTTTAGAGGATAGGAAGGAGTGAACTTGGGTCTTGAAGAGACCCATGTTATAGGATGGAGGAAACACAGAGGCCGGCAGATCATTCCACAGCCGAGTTGTTGAACACAAGAACGAGTCGTAGAAGCGACCCGTTCTCATGTGACAAATGTCAACCGTGTGCAAATGTTGGGCGCGCGTTTGGCGTGTTTCCCGACTATGCACCGGTGCCGAAGGGATCAATGACGCTAGTTCCTCGGAGCATCTTCCATTAAAATACCGGTAGAACAAGGACAGCATTCCCACCCGACGTCTGTGCTCCAAAGATTGCAACCCATTTGTTAAGATAGGCGAATCTATCAAACGGACCGCCCGTTTCTGCACAGAGTCAAGGTTTTTTTCAGATATTTTGGGACTCCCGACCAGAGGTGGCTGCCAAATTCTACAATGGGGCGCACTTGCGATTTGTACAGGGTCAGCAGTTGTGTACTATTAAAGTATCTGCGGGCTCTGTACAATACGCCCAGCTTCTGAGAGGCTAACTTTACTCGGGTTTCGATGGAGACCCCATACCTGAGCTGATCACTTAAGGTTACACCAAGCATATCAATGGAGGGCTTGTTGGGAAGATTGCTTCCATTAAAGGAGACTAGATTGTCATTTCGATCCCTTTTAGACGTAATCAGACATGATTGGGTCTTTGAAACATTAAATTCGACGAGGTTATTCTTACCCCAAGAGGAGACCCTCTCAAGGTAACCGTCCATTCTCTGTTTCAAAGCCCTCCGAGCCGTTGGAGTTTGTGTGCCCTTTGGGGGCTTGTCAAACAAAAAGCAATCATGGACTGTACTGTCATCCGCGTAACAATGGATTGGTGCACATGTCAAGAGGTCATTGATGTGCAACAAAAACAATGTCGGAGACAGAACCGATCCTTGTGGAACGCCAGCATTTATTGAATGCGAGGAAGAGATGAAACCATCAGCAACCGTCTGAATCGATCTCTCCCTCAAAAAGTCGGCAATCCACGTACACAAGGAAACGGGAAGTCCGTAAGAAGGCAGTTTGTTGACAAGTCCTCGGTGCCAAACCCGGTCAAAGGCCTTAGAAATGTCCAGTGAGACCGTTTGAATCTCACCATAACGTTCCAGGCACCGCCCCCAAACATGCGTCACATACGCGAGAAGATCACCGCACGAGCGGTTCCGCCGGAATCCGTACTGGCGGTCGTTAATGATTTTGTTCTTCTCGAGGTATGTAAGCAGTTTGTCGTTGATCACACGTTCCATCACCTTGGACAGAACTGATGTGATCGCTATGGGGCGGTAGTTGGCCGGGTTGGAGCGGTCACCTTTCTTAGGTATAGGATGAATGACCGCTTTTTTCCAACCAGAGGGCACAGAGCCACATTTCAGGGACATTTTAAAGAGCTTTGTTAAAACTGGAGCGATTTCTGCAGCACACCTCTGCAATACCAGGGCAGGTATTCCGTCAGGCCCACTAGCTTTATTAACATCGAGCCCCCGTAAGACAAGGAGTACATCCCGATGCCGTATCCTCAGCTTTTTCATATAGAAGCCGCAGTGAGGAACCGACGGCGGGATGGCACCCCGGTCGTCGAGGGCCGAGTTTTCTGCAAACATTTTCCCTAAAAGGTTGGCCCTTTCGGTAGCAGTGTTTGCTAGTGAACCGTCAGGTCTGGTAAGAGGCGGCAGACTGGATTTGCAGAAATTGCGACCTATGGAGCCCGCTAGCGACCAGAACGCCCTGCTGCCATGCGGGCAGGCAGCTAGCTTTTTACTGATCTGTAGGTCGTGCTCAAATTTTGACCTATTGATGATTCTCTTACTGTCCTTTGCCAATTTGTTATATGCTGATCTGTTTTCTGACGTTCGAGATGTGTTGTAGGCTCGGTAAGCCGCGTTTTTTCGTCGAACTGCTTCGGAGCATTGTCGACTGAACCACGGCTTTGAACCTACGCCAGTTTCTTTAATGGTTGATTGAATGAAGCCATCCATCGCAGATGTGATGACTTCACTAATTTCCTGGGCACATCTGGACGGATTCGAAGTCTGAAAACAGACAGCTGACCATGGGAAAGCATTAAAATGCGCCCGCAGACCGAACCAATCTGCTGACCTATAGTGCCACATTTTTCTCTTCAGCCTCTCAATTGGGGGTCTGAAGTTAATAGGGATTGATGTCGTCACCAGGCAATGGTCGGACGATCCTAAAGGCGCTGCGACATCAATCCCATAACCACGTGGCTCGGTGGTTAAAAATAGGTCTAACAGATTGGAGCGGTGAGTCTGGACATCAGGAACCCTCGTAGGCTCCTGAACCAGTTGCTCCAACCCATGGCAAAGGGCAAAGAATTCCGCCTGTCGGCCAGCCGAGTTTGTTGAACATGAGAACTTCAACCACGGTTCATTATGAACATTGAAGTCCCCCAGAACAACAAACTCGGCCGAAGGGTAGCGGGGTAAGAGGTCATCAATAGTTTCGCTCAAATGTTTAAATAGCTCGGATGAGTCTGATTCGCTGAGGTTTGGTGAGCGGTACAAACACGCATAAAATCTTACCGTACTGGCAAGACTGACGCGCACCCACATTACGTCAAATCTGGAATTTTCCAGACTCAACAGTCGCACACAGTTGACGTCAGCTCGGCTATACAAACAAACACCTCCTTTAGGTCTGAACTTGCCTACGAGGGTGAAGCCCGGGCAGTCCAGATAGGAGGCGTCTGGAGGCTCAGCTATCTGCGTTTCGGAGAGGAATAAAAGGTTTGGGCGTTGGGATTGAAGGTGATGATGGACAGAATTTAAATTTTTGTGCAGGCCTTGAATGTTGGTAAAATTTACCAACATTTTTGGCCTGCACCGGGGACGCCTACTACTCGCCGTTGTAATGATGTTATTATTGTTTTGTGATTCCATGTTTTTTTAAATTATTTTTGGGGGTTTTATAGGAAAGGGAAAGCAAGGGAAGGATTAGGTATAAAGGGTGGGTAGGAAGCTGGGGGTCAGGGTATCCAGGACTGACGGACGTATGAATCCATCCCACCGACTGCGGTGCAAGGCTATGGTTGGGAGAGTTTGGCTGGGAAGGGCTCCCAATGCGCCCCAAACGCTACTGCTGGGTCCCCTCCGGTCACGAATCGGCACAACAGCAGCGGCGGGGTTTTTACACTCGCTGGTGGGGCAGCCCACCCTCAGTCGTGAGCCTGAGGGTCGGGCCCCTGTACTATCGAGCGGCCTGGACAACGGTAGCCAGTTGTAAAGGGTCTCCCTCAACCATTCTCTCCCGATCCGACCCACCACGCAGTAGGTAGGCCAACGCATCCGCTGCCAAGACCTGGACAAACCTTACCCCATGAACCCGGGCACCCCTGCTAAGTCACCAAACGTAGCGAACCACTTGGGATGACCTATGGCAGAGGTGTTGGTCATCCAAAAAAATGGTTCCCGGGGCGGCGGTACCCATACCCGCCTCCCAAATTAAAATAAAATACAATTAAAATACATAAATACAAAGTAGTCACTAAATGTTTTTCAAGTGCGATAACTTTCAACTTTATGTGAAAACTTACGTAAACAATAATGCAAAATTATATAAAAAGTGTTGTTTTTCAATGTTTTTATATTTGCAGAAAATCGTCCTTAGATCAACATTTCTCTTCTTACGAAAGCAACAGAACCACTGCCAACGAATTCCCATGAACGGCTCTCATCTCTACTAAAAGAGTAAGTAACAAATTAATTTTTGACAGTATACGCCCTTGAAAACGGCGTTATGGGAATTACCCAATTACTACTATTTTGTGTCTACAGTTGAAATCTCGGATACCAAATACAATTCTATCGTAAAGCATATGTTGCTATGTAAAACACTTATAAAGTACCTACTATATTTTTTAATAATATTTTATTATAATTATTAACAAAAATGCTCCTCCTGCCATCTAGTGACTTACAAGAAAACTATTTTTCTTTCTTCAACAAAAGTTGCCTACATACTTGGGCAGCTTATATGGTCATTGTGGATAAAAACGTTCTAATATTATATTATGTACAATATTCGTGAAACTTAAATTTATTATACAAATTCTCGATCACAGATGGCGTTAATTCATGATATTTTAGAAAAAAATACTTTTAGCGCGAAAATTTGTATTAGTGTTACAATAAAATATTATCTTTTTGTAAGTTTCTTGGGGGAAAAGAGATTTAAGATTGGATATACGAGTATATACCACATGGATGCTGTCGTTCGAATTGTGAATTATACTGAATTGTATTCACAAGCCACCGAGTCACAGAATCGAGTTCCCGAAGGACCCCGACGTCATGTTCGGATATTATAGAAAAGGCAGACTTTGGCAGAGTCGAGGGAGTCGAGGCCTCCGCCTCCTACGAAGCAAGCCTTGCCTCCCCAACTCGAGTCGCTGCAGGAAGAAATATCTACCAACTCGGCAGGAACCGCCAAACCAAAACGCCCACCGTTCGAGTGCAGTCGAGTGCCCTTCGCCTCTTGCCCTCCGACGCCTTGGTCCCATCAAGACGCATACCCACAGCGGTAGGAATCACCACCAGACAACAGTCGAATGCCTCCGGTCATCAAAACCTCCCCCTACCGGAAGTACCATCTGCTCTCCAAGACTTTCAACACCGACAACGAGACGACTGGTAATCTCCCCACTGGACCGTGTACAGATTACGCATAGAAATATTTTTCATGTAATTAAGTGAAACCCACAATATCTGCTTGTTTAGAGTGTAATTTATATTGTGAATTAAATAAAATAAACTCGACACTCAACTAAGTTACCTGTTTTCTACTGAACCCCAATGACCCCATCATGTCAATGTAAAAAGTCAATTTTGGCCAAAATGAGAGCCTTATAGTTTCCAAGGGCCGCATTGTTGTTTATTATTTCTATTATTGTATGTGATGATTTTTGGTGGAATACCATTTTAATATGAGATTTGAATGAAAAACCTTATAGCAGTGAACAGTTCACGCACGGGGACTCCGTTGAAATCAAAGATGGAAACTTGATAGTAGATACACGACGGTAAACCAATTGACAAAAACCTCCTGCTATTAAATTTGGTAGCTACCTTTGGTGTGTATTCCCTAGATCTAGATGACTGAAAAAAAAACTCTCTGCTGTGTGCAAAAATTGGACAAGCCGTTTGAAAATTTCCCTTTTTTAACGGACTGCAAGAAGACACGCCAAACGAAAATACAAAGAGAACATTCGTAAACGGTTCCCAGTGTTTTAAACCTATTTAGTATCTGCCCCTAGTGTGAAGCCCCTAAATGACAATGAAATACTCTCGGCTGCTAATCTATCAGGTTGACTTCCTGCGACGGCCAGAAGACCCGACAAACACGTGCCTAACACGAATGTGTGTCGTGAATGGACAGGGCTGCTTGTCCAGACAGATTCACACAACGTACAACTCCCAAATAAATAAATAATTAATCCGTTAAAAGGACAAAATCAACTGTATGAAATCATTTGTATATATAATAATATATTCGGGCCTTTCCATGTTAAATTATTGCTCGATACAGTTGTAGTTCATACGTTGCATGTATCTGTTAACATTTTTCCGGGTGGGGGAGGTTTGTTTTTGTGGCTTTCTTGTTTAACAGCTTAGGTGTAGAACAATTTTCTATATTTCCTTCCTCTTCAAACAAAGATCACTCTTTCCTCTCAAAAGACTGTAATTTCGTCTTGTGAATGGGAATTTAGCAAGGGAATTGGATATATGTACATGGTTAGTAGTAAATCAACAATTTTAAGGAAAAGTTTCTAATATGTTTTCTTTTGAATAACCTAAATTGCATATTATTTAATAAATCTACAAATATAAAACTTGTTTAATACACATTTAGAATGCACGTTCACACTCTAAAACAACGGTATGTGGTTTTTACTGACCTTGAAAAGTTAAAATTATTGTTTAAATTCTGCTATACAGTGAAACGAATATTTCAAATGTAAATAAACAGCTTTGAATCAGTCGCCCGAATAACACATAGTATTAACGATGAGTCATAAAATAAAGTAAGTAGTCGAATAAATTATATTTAAAATCGTTGTTAATTAAAAAGATCACGTTTCCATATGCGTCAGGATCCATTCGAAGAATGTTGTGACTTCTGTGAAGACAGTGGGCCTGCCCTCTTTGCCACAAGATGAGGATGTTGCTAGGGAGACTATTCCTTTCTGATATATTTTATTATCTTCTCCGGCGTATGTCAGAGGACCTCCGCTGTCTCCTTTGCAAGCATCTTGACCTGTAATATGAAACAATATGTTAAAATAATATTTCTCAGAAAGGCTTATTAATTGTCCAAAACCAAAAGCTCGTCTCGATCTCATGTCTAATGCAGATCTGGAAATTCATTGGAAATTTGCAAAATGGCATTATGTGCAAAATTGTTCAATTTCAACGACAAGTAAACTTAGGTTAGGTTACGAACAATTATTATCCTTTTAAAAAATGGGTTACCTAAAAAGTATCGGAATAGTAGTACTCCAATTATAATACATACTAAAAAAGTATCGGAATAGTAGTACTCCAATTATAATACATACTAAAAAAGTATCGGAATAGTAGTATTCCAATTATAATACATACCTAAAAAGTATCGGAATAGTAGTATTCCAATTATAATACATACTAAAAAAAGTATCGGAATAGTAGTATTCCAATTATAATACATACTGAGAAAGTATCGGAATAGTAGTATTCCAATTATAATACATACTAAAAAAGTATCGGAATAGTAGTATTCCAATTATAATACATACTGAGAAAGTATCGGAATAGTAGTATTCCAATTATAATACATACTAAAAAAGTATCAGAATAGTAGTATTCCAATTATAATACATACTAAAAAAGTATCAGAATAGTAGTATTCCAATTATAATACATACTAAAAAAGAGCAGTAGATACTCTCAGTATCGCTCTGGTGAAAGACCAAAATTCATGATCAAAATATAACTTGAAATGATTTTAGCCGTATTTGGTGAACTGGTCTAAATGGCCAGGTACTTTACAACATTCCTCTGATTAGATACGCAAAATTGTATATTGGATCAGGATCACTCGAAGTAGTTAGTACTTCATCGATCAGAGTAGCAAATTGTCAGAAAGCATATTGTATAATTTAGGTACAATTTGATCGATGGAGAATTCCAGCTCAGATGTGCATCGAGGAGTGTGTTTATACTGCGATCGAATGATTGAGAGATGAACTGGATATGAAGAATAACAACAAATCATCCTCACCATTGGTACCCCCAGCGCAGAATTGCGTCTCCCGCAGCAGAGGGCTGACCTCAGGGGGAGCGATAGAGTTACACTCATCGAAGTCAAACAAGGAGACGATGATGTACTGTAGAACGGCACTCTGCACCCTGGAGAGGTTGTCTGTCACACCCCATCCCGCCACTGTGTAGTAGGGAGCCTTCGTGTATGGTTTAACAGGCAGACAGATAGGCTGAATGTAATCTGGAAAGACAACAAAACAAAATATAAATAAAATCGTATATTATAATGGAATTCCACCATGTATTAACAGTTTCAAAAATAGAAATAGGAAAAAATAAAAATAAAATCGTTAAATAAAAATAATAGTTCATTTCTATAGAGTAGTTTCTCGGAGGTTCACTTCAATCGCGTAATTAATTGTCTAATTTTTTAAATTAGACTATTAATTTACATTACCGAGAGCTGATTATTTTGTTAAATAAATTACTCAGTGAAAGCTTCTTGAGACAAATGGCTAGAGACCAGAGACCACTAGAAAACATTTATGGAAGAGACCAAATCCTTCCTTGGTTTTTAACATCGTTTGGTTTTGTCAATGACGCGGAACAGTTGGATGACAACAATCTTTCATAAAGACACTGAATGTAGATTTTAATGGAAACCGATGTCACCACTGACTAAGTAAACTTTTGGTTCTAGCCTATTTAATATGCCTTGTCTCTTTACACTACCTGCCATTTCATCAAAATGAAAATTTCAAAATGAATTTGAAGAGTTTTTTAAGGTTGTACCAAAGTGTTTCTTCTATAAGATGTAATTAAAGTGAGAGGCACCTGTAAAAGCCACATCCGTTGCAAGTCTGATGAGGGCAATGTCATACTGCAGAAGCGGAAGACTCCTGTTGCCGTAAGAGTCGTGGATTGTGAACTTCTCGATGGCGACGTCTTTAGCGGGATCCGAGCACTCTTCAAATTTATTCTGGTGCAGCTGACAGTCCTTTTCACTGGTGATGTTCCATTCGCCGAACCGGACTACTGATCTGCAACAATAAATGTATTAGTATTTTTATTTCACATATGTCCACTATCAAAATCATTACCATGTAAAGGTGTTATATTTGGTGAAGGTTATATTGATTGTACTCACGGAGTGAAGTTGGCCGCCTTGGAGCAATGGGCAGCGGTGAGCACATACCGCTTGCTGATCAGTGTTGCACCACAGAAGAACTTCTTAACTTCACCCTCTGAAAAAAATTATGTTTTTTTTACCATTTCATACTTCTGTTAGACTGCTACCTCATGGGTCGGTATGAAATCACCCGCCCATAATAAAAATTCACTCCCACGCCGCACCGTCCGCGACTCATGTACGGGCGCTGATAGATAAGGAACGGAGCGCTCTCGGTATCACGAATTCTTACTGCACCCGGTTAATCTTGAAGAGTATTTTCCACGCCGTCAATCCGCTTCGTTTCTTTGTTTGCAATCGAGGTGATTCGCTCTACGATAAGCCCTACTCCTTTTACAGCTTAGGACCGGCTGCAACGTATGTAAAGTTGTTTCCCATGACCACAATCAGTATTTAAATATATGAATAAGAGTAAATACTTGCCTTCGTATCCGACTAGCGCCATCCAGGGAAACTCTCCCAGCTCTGTGTCCTCTCCCTTGATGATCCTGTCACCGACCGAGACTCTCCCACAATCCTCGGGGATCAGCGACCGCTTGCTTTGCAGACTCTCCGGGAGATCGTCCCATGGCGAGGCAGTACTCACAAGCTGGACGAAATAATCAAAATTTATCCAAAGCGATCTAAAGATCGCACGCCAACAAGTGTACTTAGTAAAATCATTCTAGTGTGGGAGATATTCTCAACTTTGATTGCTTAACATAGATTTAGTCGTTTTTAATGAGAATATTTGATTAACCAGATATTTTCATCGCCCCCTTTGTTTTTCCCCTTTAAAATTCTTTCAACCTCACAACATACTACGCCAAATTGGGGATGTCATCGTTCCACTAAATTTTAGTTAAACAGGCTTCGGAGAGTTGGAACTCTCATGCGGTAATCACTTGAACAAATTTAAAAAATATCCAACAACTCGGAATAAGAGATTACTATTCAACAACGTATGTAGAACCGAATATGAAAAATAAAGAGAGGGAAATGAAAAAATATTACTATATTTTGTAATCTAAATATTGAAAAACTTTACTTTTGTGTAATACGTTATATTTACTATTTACTATATTTACTGGATGCTGCCGGTAAGTATTATAATTTCGCAATATTTGAACACTTACTGCCAAAGAACTGGTTGGGAGAGGACTGCTAGTTGTCGTGCTAGCAACAGTCGTCCTTGGAGCTTTGGTAGTGGACTTCCCCTTTGTCTTATTCTTCCTCGTAGTGGAAGTCCTCTTGGTGGTAGCCTGCGTGGTAGGAGCCGGTGTGGAGGAGCCTGCTGCTTCTCCATCCTTAGTGGGGGGGCAGCAGACCCTGATGGGGGCCCCGAACTGGCTGCAGGGGAAGATTGTCTCGTAGTCGTTGAGGTCCAAGGAACAGGAAGACAGGGGTCTGCATTTCCAGTCCTGTTCGCAAGCCCCGTCGTCAAAGTTTGAATTCACGGGTGCTGTAATATTTAAAATAAATATAAATAATAGCAATTTTCACTAACGCTGTTTTTGTTAAATATCGTCTTTATCGAGTCGGAAATTAACTTGAAATAGAGTTCAAATTCCTTAAAAATACTTAAGCCAAACGAGGTTTTACGAAACTAGTTAAATTAGATTTTGACAGATGTAGAAGGCTTTGAAAATGTTTTAGTTTATTGGATAAACTATCATAATTATGTAGAAAATACAAGAAAAAAGTAGATTCATTTTACATAAGAATGAAAATGTAAAATTTATCCGCTTAGGTATTATTTTTCTAGTTTGATTTTTGTAGGGTTTCTTTTATTATCTTATCTTCGGTTCTCAATTTAGTTGCTGGACGTCTGTTATGATACATGTAAAACTGGTTTATAACTCGTTCTTAGCATATCTTGGTGAGAATCCTTCTCTTATACCTAGTATCCACACACGGATTTGCCGAGCCTGCCCAGCGGACAAATCCGTCCGTGAATTCTCGCGCCCTGACCACATCGGCCCGGCTCGCCGCTCAGGCCAGCCTTCCCATTTTGTCCGTACGGACACGAACATACTCGTATGCGCTTGTGAATGTTCACAACGGAGCGGCCCGCCAAACATTGCATTATTCGCATTTGGCGGTCCTACGGAGTGGTAATGTTTGCGCCGTTGAAAACCGAAATGATCGCTTTTTGCGATAATAGGACATTCTACGAAAGCTTCCTTGCTTTGTATCAAACGATACCTTGTTTGTGAAAGTGGAAGGTTAGAAGCAATGTTTATTCTAACAAAAGAAAGAGGAAAAACAAGCCATTATTTCGACATTAGAATCAAAGAACATGTAAGATGTCTTAAAAATAATTATTTTTCTGAATTCGCTAATCATATTATCTCAAACAATCATAGTTTTGATAAAAATACAGAGATCAATATTCTTCACATTAATAGAAAAGGTAAACACTTTTTAATAGATAATTTAGAAGCCTTTGAAATTTAGAAATCCCTCAATAATAATGAGTCTATTATTAATAATCAAAAAAATCTATCTTACAGTCCCACATTAAATGTGTTTCCTTTCACCCCTCTCTCAATCTCTATCTCTTCCCCCACTTTTTACTAATCGCTAGCCGCGCCCCCACCCCCACTGTGCCACTTATTATGTATGTTATTCCATAATTTTGTAAAATTGTTTAGTATGCACTTGGCCTAACGATGGAACGATTGTTTCGAAACAGGTAGGCGTGAAACATAAATGTAGTTAAAACAATGTTTGAGTGTTTTATTTGATTATTTATTTTATTTTTATTATTAACTTTCATTTTCTTTGTTTAATTTAACTATCAATTTTTTTTGTTTATATGCATTTATTAAATAGTCTTATTTAACCTTTTTATTTATTTACGTTTTTCCTTTTGTAGGTAATAAATTATATATACGAGGTCTGTTCAAAAGCAAAGGTGAATTTTGAATTTTCGCGGGCTGTGTACATTCGATTATCGATTTTTTTTGTTATGTTGGTACACATATGTTTATAATATGTTAGAATTATCAGCCATTTTGGATTAGTGGTTTGTTTTTGACAACTGGAAAGGTTAGTCACGTTTTTGTGTGTTCTTCGATTTTTTGCTTTTGAAAAATATAGTATTCCATTGGGATGATTGGGCCTTGGTTTCGACGTCATAACCATATACCCCACGTTTCATCACCAGTTATGACCCTTTTGAGCAAATCTGGATCGTCGTTGACGTCATTCAACAACTCCTGAGCGATACTAATGCGACGTTGCTTTTGCTCAAAATTTAGCAATTTCGGAACAAACTTCGCTGCCACACGTTTCATGCCCAAAACATCCGAGAAAATTGCATGGCATGAGCCGATGTATGTACCTATATCTTATGTAATATGGCATATTGGGTTTGCACTATTCAACAGTCCCGCTGGATTAAAAACTTAAATGAATAAAATAAAATAAAATACCGCATTTTTGTGTAATTTCAAATGTGCACAGTGAGTTGGTAGTTGGTAGTAAAATTCCGACGCAGATGAAAAGTAAGTTAGGGAAAAATGTGGGTGTCGTTTCTATCAATAATGGGACCGACGTTTTCTTAAGCTTTTGAATGACGATATGTCCATTCTCATGTTCTCATAATTCTAATTCCTTTAGAAAATTCATGTGATCGATATTTTTTTCTGTTTAAATTGTTTTTTCGTCTATAAACATTAGCGCGCCTACAACAAGCGCAATTTTATGTTTCTCCGACTATGTTGTGAACACAACCGAACGGGAAGAAGCCCCAAATTGCGACTGAACTGAAATGCTTGCGTGTTAGTGGCCATCGGCGGATCGGTCCGCCGAGCATGCCCGTCTGTGAATTCCCTGCATTACAGCGGAAGAATGAGTCAATACAAAGTAATTCAATAGTTTGAATAGTTTCTCAGAATTCCCCAGAAATCCCCGATTCCCGATGACGGACAATGAACACGCAGTATTTCTCGTTGCTGAATAAACTCCATACGAAAAAGGGAATACATACGTGACAAAATATCACATATTCTTCAACAATTACACAACCAACCATCAATCTCTCTTTTCAATTAATCGTATGAATGGAAACGTGTTTTTTAATTGTCCCTAAGTGTAGAATAAAGCATTCTCCATACCACCGATTTTCCAAAACTTACGTTTTAATTTATGTTAAGATATAATAATAAAATATTCGTTTTTCCTTATTCTACTTACCTTAATATCTATTATGTTGAATCTACAATTAAGTATGATGATTCAATCCTTGGTATGATTGTATCATATTTTATTAACAATTATATATATATATATGCATATATTTTTCTTTTATTAGTTTCTATGTAATGGTTGTGTATGTATGTGACTCTAGTAATAATTTTTAAATATAAAACATGATTATATAGAGAGTATGTAAGTATAATGCATGATTATATAGAGAGTATATAAGTATAAATAATGATTATATAGAGAGTATGTAAGTATAAAGCATGATTATATAGAGATTATATAAGTATAATGCATATTATTATAACAAAAGTACAAATACACAGTACAGTAGGGTTTCCTGTTCTGAGGGGGCCTGCACTTTTTTTTACTAAATATCCATTTATCTTAAATTGTCTTTATATAGTTTACAAGTTAATAATCAATCAGTTCTCTCTGCCGTGTTTTGACTTTATTTTTAAATATATTAATTTCTGTAATTTTTTTTTTATTGTTTTGATAAGGCATTATAAAGTTTCGCAGCAAGAAATTTAATATTCCTCTGTCCAAAAGATGTATTAAATATTGGGTATAACCAGTATATTTTGACTCGTTGCCCTGGTTGAGTATTTATGTTCGGCAGATATATTTAAAAAAAAGTGTAATTAAGACATTTTTTTAGAAAAAGTTTTTTTTATATTAAAAACTTTAAAGTTTTTCAAGTATATCGTCCGACGGAGTTCTAACCGGGACTTTGAGAAATGTCTTAATTAGTCCTTTTTGGCTATGTTGAGCCGTTGTGTATGAGTGCCCAAGGCAGATCCCCAACCAGTTATCCCATACTCTATTCGTGATTGACACAAAGCATAACAACCTTTTTTTAATATCGTTTATCTTAAGGAATTCCTCACTGGTTGCGGACCCCTGCTATGAAGGATGTTACATACAATTTTTTAAGTACATAGTTTATATGAATGAAAACGATGTAGGTAAAACCAAAAAAGAAAAATTTTAAGGTTGTTAAATACCTAAGTGTGTTTATACCAAATGCCTATGACTGTGTTTACTTATTGTGGCATTTAAAAAAAAGTTCTATAAATAAACCCCTTAATATTCAATTCATAAATGACACATTGTATTTATCGTGAAATTTAACAATTAAGTTGTTATTGTCCGTTTAAGTAAGACGTATTGCTTGCACACGACTGGTTTGCCCAGCACTAACTAAAGCCACTGCGTCAGAAGGTTCGGTCGTCCGACCGTCCTCTCCTATAGTCAAGCCCATTGTTCGATCCCTTCCCAAATGTTTTTTTTTTAAACGGTGGCCAAGTTGGACGTGTTTGTAGGCGACTTTATTCCTAGCTATGGCGTGCTTAGAATTGACGTAGACGTTGGTTTGCCGTAAAATATTTAATTTTATGTCCAAGAAATATTGTCGGTCTCGCGATACCGGTTTTAAATGTTAGCAATATACATAATATTGTCATGTGATCTTATTTAATGAAGTTATAATCCGTAAGCCGTTTGGCGATCATGTTTTTTTTAGCAAAATACGTGAAAATATGAATATCTAAGAAAAGCCATTAAGTTCTGCCGTCGGCCTTCTCCACAATTCAAGTATTAACTGTTGCAGCGGTATATTTTCCCATACTGGAAGAACACCCGCTAATATAATATACAGGTATATAATTAAATCTTTTAAATGATGCAATCGCTTTAGGGTATATCATTGAAAATTAAATAAAAGCTTTACTCTCTTTTGCACCACTTTGACTGCACGAAGTGTCGATCAGACTTCGCTCCTACCGTAGCTTCATCGTGACATTACTGGTGAAGCTACGCTGGGAGTGAAATACCTTTATTACAGGAAATGCAAACCAATTTTTGCTGGATTATACTGGCCTGGTGAAATTACGGCGGTAGCGAAACCTGGGGCGCTATTCCCGTTCTCTTTAAGGAAGATTCCTTAACTTTTTCCTTGGGGTTAAAGCCTTCTTTTAACCGCGGTTCCGGTTCTATCGGATGACAGCTGTCAGTTGGATTCAGCGAACGATATTCATCATAAATGTCAATATTTGCGATGTTTTATCAAGAGAAAAACTCAATATTAAGTAGGTTACCAATTATGTTATCATTTACTTTAATCATAATTAGCTAGTAAACATTATTAAACATTATATAGATCTTGACATTTTTGACAATTAACGTCAGGCATTGAAGAGCGTCGGCACAAATTCAAATTTCACTTTTAGAACTAGAGACAAAAAAAGGTCATCACTATCTAATGAGGTAGGCACCTTTTTATAAAACGTGATTCTTCGTTAAAAGGCTTATTTATGACATTTAAAAATGTATTAAAATGAATTATAACATAATATAATTGTTTTTAAAAGTTTTAGTTCAAAATCTTATGTCACTTGAAGATATTTCATCAATTTGTGTTTTCAAATAATCTCTTGATAATCTATTTAGGATCTTTTTACTATGTCTCACCGGAATTCCGCAGTTAATCAAGAAGTATTTAACCCTAAGGAAAAACGTAAGGAATCTTCCTTAAAAGGAACGGGAAAAGCACCCCAGGATGCAAAATCAAATAATTGCCCATATTCAGCCATAAAATGTTTTAACGAACTTCCCAAAGATATACAAGCTGAAAAAAATTACAATTTTTTGAAGAACACAATAGTTTAGTGAAAATCTAAAATCTGTTTTACCTTCCCACATCATGTATAATGTTTCCTTCAGGTAATTCGTTTTCCTTTTGTTATTTGTTGCTGGAACTAAATAAAATCATTGAGTATAAGGCAATTCAAGTAGTGACTTTTAAATACTCAATTTAATCAAATATTACTTTCGTACTTCAATATCTTTGAAAGTTGTCGGCAAAACATTCTGTAGTGGAGTATAGTTACATCTGAAACACAGCTAAGAATTTATGGAAAATAGGTCGCAATAGTTGCAGTCTGTCAAAAATTGTACAATAATTTTTTTACTGGATAGAACCAAAATCTAAATATTAAAAGTAATTACATTTCAGGCAGCCGAGGTTTGCTTCCTACGTCAAGAACACCCTCAATGGGTGAAAACCAAATAGTCCAACCCCAAATATAAATATAAATGGCATAAATGGCAAATATAATGTACCTAGTAGTCGGATAGTCTGTAAATGCATAAAAACCTTAGAGTAATAATATACCTAAGATAAAAACAGATAAGTCTGAAATATCGGTTAAAAATCTCAAAATGGGTACAGGTCATAAAAGTTTAAGTAACTTGGTCAAAATACCGGCATGTTGTACTGACAATACATACTGACAGATTTCAAAATTCGAACAGGCCGGCGACAAATATGGGTAGGTTAGGTAGGTACCTACCGAGAACGTTGTAAAACAAATTCATTCATATTGCGTAGCTTTGTGGTAGCGTCTCTGATTGTCGTTGGGGAGATGTTGGTTCGAATCCCGATGCGGCATTCTTTTTTTACATAAAAAAGTGATAATTAACAAAATATTATGCTGAGGGAAACTTAAAAAAAAACACAATAAACAATAAAATCGTGCGCAAAAAAAATCTTACTGGGCAATTCCATTTTCGAATGCATTAGGTATATTATCTGCCAAAACACGATTTCTGAAATACAAATATAATAAATAAATTATAACATAATTTTTACTAGATAAATAAAAAAAATCGTCTATAATTTCGCATAAGTAAAATTTTCTTAGAAATACGAGATTTTTCTTGTTTATTTCCCATATTTGAAAATTAATATTATTTAACTTATATATATTTTTTTCTAATACGTAAAACCAATTCTCAGAAATTACGTAATTTTCGGTGCCAAACCAGCGACAGGTCTGTATGGCAAGGGCTCCTAATCCCGACTGACCGATGTTGAAAGGCAGATATGATCATTCGAAAGATAGAAAGAGCGCGCCAATGTAAAGAGTGTTTAGAATAAATTGACGTAAGTGACATTTCTATAAATATTAATAAAACACGACATATTTAAGATAGATCAAAAATCTTAACTTGAATGTGTTAAATAGCATTTAAAGAAACACTATTATTTTTTTCAAACCTATAGCATGTTAAATAACAGAGCAAGCCCGTTTTTTTTTAATTTTCGGAGCATACTTTGGGATTTTTTTCTATCGAGGAAATTTCACATAATTACATGTTCAGCCTGTCGACTGATTATAAATTATCTTCAAAAATGTAAATATATTTTTTGTAAGTGCATAAAACTTCCACTTTTTAAGGAATGTTTGTAATAATCCATAGGAATTCTGTTTTGCAAACCCTTAATCAAGGCCCTTTGTTAACCCTAAGGAAAAATGTAAGGAATCCTCCTTAAAAAAACGGGAATAGCGCCCCTGGTCTACATTTCCTGCAATAAAAGTATTTCACTCCCTGCGTAGTTTCACCAGTATTATATTGTCCTGATGAAGATACGCTAGGAGCGAAACCTGATCGGCATTTCGTGTAATAAAAGTGGTGTAGAACACAGTAAACGTTTTATTTTATTTGTGTATTATCTATTATGCACTAAGTATTCATTATCCATACTAGCCTTATGTGGTACTGTGTACGAATATTATTAAATGTTAACTAATGAATGTTCAGCCAATGAAAAGCTCTCCTTGAGCTTGTAGTGTTAGTTAGGATTATGTCACTAGAGTTACAAGTTGGTCGATGATTACAAAGTGTATGCCGTTCACCTTTTTTGGCCTTTTGGCCTGTCTATGTCTAACAAGGTTAATATTATTTTCAAGTTTATATTTCCAAGGTCCTTACAATGAACTTACCAAAATGGGAAAATACGTTTTAGTAATCCCTTGTCTTTTTCGGTTCTTTCAAAAAAAGTTTTTTTACGGAAACTCCACACACGAGGCCCTTACAGAAATAATTCCCCTCAAAGCCTATATCATCTTTGGTGATGCTGTGCGGAGGGTCTTTTAGAGGATAGGAAGGAGTGAATCTAGTCTTGAAGAGACCCATGTTGTAGGAGGGAGGAAACACAGAGGCCAGCAGATCATTCCACAGCCGACCTGTTGAACACAAGAACAAATATCAACCGTGTGCAAATGTTGGGCGCGCGTTTGGCCTGTTTCCCGACTATGCACCGGTGCCAAAGGGATCAATGACGCTAGTTCCTCACAGCATCTTCCAATACCGGTAGAACATACCCACCTGACGTCTGTGCTCCAAAGATTGTAATCCGTTTGTTAAGATAGGCGAATCTATCAAACGGACCGCCCGTTTCTGCACAGTCAAGGGTTTATTTCAGATATTTTGGGGTTCCTGACCAGAGGTGGCTGCCAAATTCTACAGTGGGGCGCACATGCGATTTGTACATGGTCATCAGTTGTGTTCTATTAAATTATCTGCGGGCTCTGTACAATACGCCCAGCTTCTGAGAGGCTAACGTTATTCTTACTTCGATGGAGCCCCCATGCATGATCTGGTCACTTAAAGTTACACCGAGCATATCAGTGGAGGGCTTGTTGGGAAGATTGCTTCCATTAAAGGAGACCAGATTGTCATTCCGGTCCCTTTTAGACGTAATTAGACATGATTGGGTCTTTGAGACATTATTGTTACGTGTGAACATGTTATGCGTCTAAGAAAAGTTAGAACGGTTCGACGGTTCAAAGCTCACGACTAAAAAAACAGTAGTGGCGACCTAGAAATTCCAGACAAATAAAGCTTTATAAATTTGGGGGTTTCGGAGCTCACTTCCAAGTGAATAAATCTTGATATCGACAATTCCTTCTCCATCTGACACCAGTACGATATTCTTGTATTGTTACAAAAAAACACCAGACTCTTGATGCTGCACGCTAGTTACAGATAAAAGAGCAAATCAATCATCTATAAAAACTCGAATTGAATTGTATTACCCTAGGACACCTTAGTAGCAGCATAAGGAGAATTATTCAATTATTTTTTTCGCTTACGTCGTTCCGACGATAATAAATTCACAAATTAAAATGGGCATTAATTTACTGTAAATCGTGCCACTGAAGTTGGCGGATCGCAATCAGTTTATAACGTGTATGTAAATAAATAAACTTATATTGAAACGTGCAAAGTAAAGCGATCAATGGTAGCAATGGACTCGGAGACACTAAAGGAGCGATCAATTGTATTTGTTTTGTACCTACATACGACACGCATTAGGACAATAATTTTAGCGAAATTCGATGAGGAAGAACAGAAAATTTTAATGTCCTTTTTTTAAATTTATTTGGGGGACATTTTTTTGTCGCGTATATTTATAGATAGTACTAAAATCGATATCTTACTAGCTTTACGAAAACTTGTCTTATATTAAAAATATAAACAATTTTCCAAATGTGGATCTATTTGCTATTTAGATACAGGGTACGGCACAATATTTTTAAAATCTCGGGTAAATTTTGTTAACAATCCTTTTGTTCAGATAGGATGTGTGTCATTTTAGTACATTCATCTTGAAATTGAAAATATCTCACATTCTTCTCTTTGCTGTTTTTCAATTCCTTTTCCCTCATTTTACCCCTAAAAAAATATTCCTCGTTCTCACATTTTATCCTTACGTTTCACTGATTTCCAATTCAAAAAATATTCCTCGTTCTCACATTTTATTCTTACGATTCACTGATTTCCAATTCAAAAAATATTCCTCGTTCTCACATTTTATCCTTACGATTCACTGATTTCCAATTCACAAAATATTCCTCGTTCTCACATTTTATCCTTACGATTCACTGATTTCCAATTCACAAAATATTCATCGTTCTCACATTTTATCCTCACGATTCACTGATTTCCAATTCACAAAATATTCCTCGTTCTCACATTTTATCCTCACGATTCACTGATTTCCAATTCACAAAATTAACTTTGTCTATTGCCTTCCATCCTTAGAGGTTTCCTGCAATATTTAGCTCATACCATGTTTTTACAATAAGTCTTATAGATCTTTCAATTTTACGTACCATATATTTCTCAGATAACTAGAAATTTTCTTATGTGTGTGATGAGAGTGTGGAGTAATTAATAATTAGATATTCGCTGCACGATTCGTTTTCCTGAGAATCTACATTCTATTTGGAATCTAATTAATTGTTCATTATCTAAATATTTATCAAAAACGTGATCTTGCACGGTAACAAGAAAGAACGCTTGTTTTTTTATTAATTTAATATAATTTATTTAAAACGGGTGATGATCGCAACAAAAGTTTATACTTCCTAAGAAATCTGATCAACATTTTTCCTCTAACCAAATTATGCAGTTTTCACATCGTTTTATTTTAGCAATTGTTTTTTTTTTTTCTTTTATACTTAATTAAGATTTTAGCTTTTAAAGTTTTTTTTCCAGGATTAAAAAAAGCTGTATAAATTTGTTGTATCCAAAATGTTTCTGCATGAATAAGTTTAGGTATTTCGAACGCAACGCGATTCAACAGTTTGCTTTGTGTATTCATACAAAAAAGGGTTGTTTCCATTAATTCTATTGCTTATTATTATTAGGTTGCCTATCCAAAACAAAGATAACCAACTTACGTAACTAACCTACGATTTACAACAAACTAGGGGAATTGAAAAAATTGCAAACATTTATAAATCTTGTATCTGCCATATCGCGGTCTAGTCTAGGCTACGTATTTTTATTTATATACTACCTGATGTGTGCCCGGCCTTGCCCGAGATATTTTACTTGTCATTAGGGTGCCATAAAGAAACATTCATTTGAATATTTTATTTCATTCCAAACGTTATTTTTTTCAAAATATATCTAAATCATAGAGTTCTTAAGTAGGTACCTAATCGTGTTTTCCATTTTGAAAATATTCTTCCCAAAAAAATCTTCATCTTTTGAATATGCAATCTGTGACTAACCAGAGTGTTATATCTATGGGCTAACCTAAATAAAACATGGCGGGTTCGATGTTTTCATACTAATTTTAAAGCGTTATAGCAACAGTTTCACATATTAGATTTCATTCAAACTACTCTCTAAACTTTCCCGGTACTAATAAAAACAAACTGTGCTTTTTTCAGCGAAACCGGTCTAGTAATTTTCGAGAAATTCGAGGACAAACAAACAAACAAACAAACAAACTTACATTGATTTTTATACATATATAGTTTATATTTTTCGCTTAACAATTATTTTTATAACAAAATATAATTATATAATTGTTAAGCATTTTTTGTTTTACGTTAATTGTTAAGAGTTTATCCTTTCAAATAAATGTTAATTTAGGCATGAAATAATGTTGATTAGTTTTGAGTTGTCCAAAATCGTTGTGCATTGTCTTTTTTTTAATAGTTCCATAATTTATTATACGTGAGCTGCCGGTTTGAATACGTCAGTATTAATTGTTTTATTTGTGCATATTGAAAAAGGCTTCAAAATAACGTATCAACCTAATGTGGTTGTCTCCTATAACGGAATTTATCAAGTTATTTACTAATAAGTCATATTATTAGAGCGCGTTGAGAACTTTTTGAATTTTTATAAAATACCGAATAGTACCTACCGAAGATATAACCCTTCAAAATATTGATAATCTTGTGATGTCTGGCACGACCAAAATAAGAAACCGTTATTGCAATTTGAATTGTGAATTATACTTAATTGTGACTCGTGACGTCACGGGTATACGTTTTTTCCCAAGTTGACTTTGAAATTTTCATTGCCGCCTTTAATTATTATTTTCTTTGAACGTTCATATATAAAACTATAAAATGAAGGACTCAGCACGGTTAAGTGTACCTAATAAATAAAAACATTTTTTTTAAATCTCATAACTTTGTCATTTTTGGAGAAATCTAAGAACTATTTTTATTTTATTTATTTACTCTTTAAACATAAAGCATTTTCATAAAAAAAAAATTACTAGACAACCCCTTTGTCGCTGGGCTCGCTTTTCTGCATAATGAAGATTAGATTTTGAGTACAAATATAATTTTAAAAGTTCTTAGCAACATGTTTTCATCAGATTTATTATATTTAACAGCAAATCGTTTTTATTCTACGCAAACGGAATAATTCATTTAAATGGTTGAATTACCCAAATTTAATGGATTTACAATTTAAAGGTGAGTTTGATGGTAATCGTTATTCAGCCTCTATCCAAAATAACTGAGTACTGTTTGGAATCAGTGTAATGCTTCAAATTGATTCGTTTATTGCATGATCTGAATAGTTAGGTACCACTTCACCAACCACAATATCCTTCCTCTACTCAGAACCGGACCTGCGACAATTTACCCGCAGTCTAGAATATTAAAAGCACCATTTTTTCAGTCACATCACGAGAAACGGCAAAGACGAGAATCACGTGAAACGAAAAAAAAGTATTTATTTATTTTATTTTATTTTTTGTATTTCATTTATTTTTTTATTTTATTTTATTTGTTTTTATTTCATTTTTTTTTTTTTTTGGAACTAATCAACAGTTCTGAATCTTGGGGTACATCGATGTTGTACTTAGTCGATGGTAGGGTGTCATAATAAATGATTTTGTACTTTATTTTCTGTGGTTGATCGTCTCTCACTCACTTTTAATCGGTTTTTGTTTGGCGAGGAATATTATGTTTAAAAACTATACCATTATTTATTACATTGTGGTGCATATACATTTTTCGTATTATTTATTATTTAGTTGAGTGGGATTATTATTTTTAATTTGCTATTTCCAATACTAGCGCAATTTGCAAAGCTTTTAATTTATTATTTTTTTTTTTAAATTAAACGATTTAATTAAATGAATAAATTCACAAGACACGGAGATAAGACTAAATCGATTCGCTACTGCGAATGAATCTGCTCATGTCTGTTTAACAAACATCGTAATTTCGTTAATTCCGCTGATTTATTAGAACTATTATCTGACTAGTAATTAATTCACTCTAATATTTGAACTCAATACTTAGGATATATTTTTTTCTTTTTTTAAAACAACGTAAATATCGATCTTTAAAAAAAAAGTTATTCGCTGGATGACAGCTGTCATCCGAGAAAAATGGAACCTCAATTAATTTAAAAGTTTATAATTTTATCCTATAGTCTTATTTTAAACATGTTTATCTGTGAATCCTTCCACGACCTATCAATTATTAACTTCCTATTATACCTCTGTTATGTTGCCTCCCTCACCCATTTAATTATAATTACATAATCAAATAATCTATATTCCACTAATTATGGCTCTGTCTTGTATAAATCATTCTAGTATTTACTTAATGACTTCATTTTCATTATGCTTTACTATTTGTGTGTAATAATATATATTATTGTTTTTCTTCCTCCCGCGCATACTTTTCAATCGTTGTCTCCCTCTAATATTTTATTCTCTTTTCTCTCTCTTTTGTAATAAATACGTATCGCTCTATTTTTTTTTTGTACATATATGTAAACGGTAAATCTATATTATTCTTTAGTTATTATATTTGCCTGACGAAGCTTGATCTAAGCGAAACTGGTTATCGTAAAAATACAATAAATTCGTGATTTATAGCAAAGTTTTTATTTGCTTTAAACAAAAAAAAATATTTATCACCGTTGGCTCCCAAAAAATTGTTAAAGTTTCCTCGAAAATCGCGAAAAATCAATTCCTTTAATGGCCTATATTTCATAATGTAAAACAAAAATAAATAAAAATACTTCTCTTGTGTACTAGATATTTTCTAAACCTTTAATTAAAAACATATATCACTATGTTTAGGTGAGTATTTTGACCTCAAATACAAAAATAAGTTTTGTTTGAGACAGGCCGCGCAGCCTTTCCTCTTAACGCCCTGGTGCCACATTCCATCTGCGCGTATGGTAGATCCGGCCCGGTCTCTACTGCAAATCTTGAGTAATCTAATTATTAAACATTTAATCATTAAAGGCTGTGGTTGTTATAAAACCAAGGTCTATTGATTATCATCCGATAAACTCGCTGTTCTGTGGTTATTTTAGCGGTGACTAATCACGCTTTGCGAATATTTCCTCAGTGATCAGTTTGGCGAGAGTAATTGCATGTGATTTACATTATAACACGTGTCTGGCCTCTGGCATTGTTAGTTAATTATTACTAGGTAAAATACCTTTTTACGTATATTATCACCGGTTATTCATAAATAAATACGTACTACAATTAAATTTGTATCATACGGTGATTTTAGAGTAATTCTTTTTTAAAGAATTGTCATGAAAAAACAAATGCCTACAAGCAAAAAAGAATATGTTTTAAATTGTCGACAATATACTCGTACATTAGATCGGTTCTACTTTTGCACCAATAAAAACCACCAACAGAATGTATTATGTATGCTTAGTTAATATGGTATAGGATGGGGATCGGCAACTACTAACCATGTGTCATGTCATAAATAATTGCCTAAAACCCAAAAGGGTTTTAAAATATAAGAAAGATGGCAGCCAAAAATATATGGGAATTAATTGAAGGTGATATTAACAGTTCTTAAATTGAGTACAATATCAATAAAATGACGGAGAGGAAAGAGGCGGCATTAGCTCAATTAGTTAGAGCGCAGGTCCCGTATAGACCGAGAGGTTCTGGGTTCGAGTCCCAGATGCGACCGCTACCTTCGTTTTATTAATATTATCTTCAACGATTTAAAAAAAGTATTTCAACGAGGTTCGTAGGCTTCAATAAGTTATTCCAATAAAAATTAAATGTAATAACCTTCGGATCACGATTTAATATACACGCTTTTAAACTTCACGCGACGTTACGCAAATCAATGAAATTAAACGTAGCCTTTTTTAATATCTACACTTAAAACGCAATACAAAAAGTTCAGAAAAACGTAGAATGCGTAGGCGTGGGGAAATTCCGTTTTCATCTCCAAGTTCCTAGAAGGCGTGAAGGGTGGGAAACAATTGATTTATAGAAGGCTTGTGTATTTTCAACAAAGATGGAGAATATTCTCCGACTCTCGCAAACTCATATTAGATATAAATACGTACCTTTAAAAGGTCTACGTTCCGCACTGAATAATAAATCCATAAGACAAACAAGAAAACTTCGTCGAATATTATTTCAAGGAACATACAAAATTTAATGAATTTTCCCTTCCATTAGCGATGAGTCGTTCATGAACGAGCCGTTTAGTTGTGCCGGATCATTTTGATGAGCCGTGAGTGTACGACTCGTGGTAAACCGTACCACGGCTCAATTGAAAAAGAATTGTGCCTCTTTTTGACAAACCTTGGGGGAACTTAAGAAAGATTGTTTATTTATCTACATATATCGTATTTTCGATAGTATTCTTACGCATTTCTATGATGACTCATCTTTAAATAAGGTATTTCATTCTAATTTGTTTATATAAAATCATCGTATAAGGGTCTAATTTCTACAAGGCTAAATTATGTCCACGACCGTTGAACTTGGAATTAATATTTGGCGCCATGACGCATCTTAAAGCAGTTGTTTACAAGGGTTCTTTTAAAAGTACCCTTAAGAAAGCCAACAAAAGACATTTTCAATTCTTTTGCGGTACCTAACATCCAAAATACCTAAATATCTCTGCTAAAAATGTCTTAATCAAACATTTCAAAAGTTTAAAAAAAAAACGAAGAGAATTTAAATTTCACTACACAAGAGCGAAACAAAATGACATTGTGAATATTCCTAAATTTAAAACTGCTTTTGCACAAAGGAATTATAAATATTTCTCCAACGAGCTATATAATTCACTTCCACCGGCCATAAAAAAAATATTAATAAAAAACAGAAAAGGCAAATGATTTCAAAAATCAAATTAAAACCTGGCTCAACGAAATCAAAGAAGATGAGTTATCGAACATCTTGGAAAGAACTTCGTAGGAGCTTAAAAACAATCAGTTTTTAAATAAAACCTAGTCCGCCTCATCACAGGAACCCCTAGTGAGGAGGACTAAGAAAAGCATTACAAATTGTCTCATTAGCTTTGTAAAATGTTATTAAATAAATGAAAAAATATGTATTGAAACTAAATATTAAAAATAATAATAATGAAAAGCAGCAGAAATTACTATTTCTGTCACGCAAATGGAGTTGAAATTTAAGGAAAGGACCTCTAATAATCTAAACCATGTCAAAGAAAATAGAAAACGAGCGTCGTTTATACTCGTATATGTATATTTGTCATCGAGTAAAAATAGACAATAAATAAATTGTAATGAAGTGTAAGTGTCTAGGAATCTATCCATAAACAGACTTGACCAATGGTCTTTGACCTTTCACTGATATTAATAGATTTCCTGATTATAAAATACATATTTCGTATTATTTTGTAGTCACTATAATGCATCTTAAAACTACAACGGATTAATTTTTCAAGGTCAGCAACAAAACATACTTTATAAAAACACTCAATGAATCAAATCATTTACACTCTTACTTTTATCATCACGTATTTAGTTTTATAATAATGGTGGTTTCTAAATGCACGTATTATCGTAACGTAAAGCACATGTGAGGTTCTAAATTCGTTAATCTAAACAAATAGAAATTCCTATTATTATATAATTAACAGCTTTGAAAAATGTTGTATTCTTAATTAAAAAATCTAAACAATTTTTAAATTATATTGGGGACTAACTTCAAACATGTAAACAACTTGCAAATAGCGTAAGATTCTAAATTCTATTTCTTAAACAACTCGACAGTAATGAAGGATTCTACATTCTATAAACAAAACAACTCGAAAATAATGTAGTATACTAAATTCTATTTCCAAAACAACTCTAAAATAATGTAGGATTCTAAATTCTATTTCCAAAACAACTCGAAAATAATGTAGGATTCTAAATTCTATTTCCAAAACAAATCGAAAATAATGTAGTATTCTAAATTCTATTTCCGAAACAACTCTAAAATAATATCGGATTCTAAATTCTATTTCCAAAACAACTCGAAAATAATGTCGGATTCTAATCCCAAAGATCTAAACACCTTGAAAATGATGCAGGCTTCAAATTGAAAAAAAAATCGAAATAAAACAGTAAACTTACCGACGATAATTACTGAGATAAATATTAACAATGCACTGCACACCGGTCCAAGAACTGTCGTCAACATGTTGAAGGTTATTAACTAAATATTCACAAGCTGGTAAAGCAGAACTTGATGACAAAATATTCACAAACAGGTAAAGCAGAACTTGTTTTGAATCAATGATTTCGGCTGGGATGCTGCGAGGAGTTTGCCGTGAGCTGCGACCATTACCTAGGACTGGTTTCACATGACTGGTGACTGATGACCGGTGGCCGGTGGCCGGTGTGGTACGCCGGAGAGACTAATTTCAATAATTCGCTACAGTGATACAAGGCAGTAATGCGAGGTGGAAGCGACAGTATAATTCCTTTGATCATCGCTTCCTTATGGCTACGAAAACTCATGAGCGTGCATTGTCGCATATCGTAAGAAGTCATACAGCACATGAAGAGATGTGCACGTGTGACACAAAAATTCGTATGGCGCAAGAAATCGTATGACACATAACATACGGGGCTAACGAAATCTTCTGGCATAAGAAGTCAAATGACGCACGAGGTCGTATGGTGCACTACAGCAAAGACCATAAGCAGACAATTTTTTTAATATTTTTTTCCAACGGTTCTTCCTCGTGTGAACCTGTTCAATATAAAAAATAAATAAATAAATAAGTAAAAAAAACTATGTTGTTAACCATTAATTGTATAAACAAATTGAATAATCATCAAAAACAGATAGCGTTAGACAAAGCCTCCAAAGCATCAACCAATAACAACTCTCCTCGTTTCCGCCTTCCACTTACTCCATCAGTTCTCCTCTGTACAGGTACAACCTTACCAGAAAATGCTGAGGATCGTGACCCACACGGTCCTGCGCTACATGTAGAGTCGCGGACATTGACCATAATACTTGATCACTCCGACCGGTCATCTTCCTCTGCTTCTCCTGCCATCCACTGTTCCAGGAACCATGAGTGTCTCTAGATTCAACTTCTCATTTTTTGTAAAAGCGCTTCCTGTATTTATTGTATTATTTTCAAAATGGTGGATAATCGGGCTACATGGGCTTCCATTGAATCCTGGATCGATAGATCGTCTTACACGATCCGGGTCGATCACGACCATTGACGTCAGAATTAATAGACTAAGTACCATTTCGACGACTGGAGTCAAAGGTCGGGTGACACCCATTTTTGACCAACCTAGTTCACTGCCGTTCACGTTTGTTTCGATTTATTTTTTCTGCGGTGAGCAAATAATAAAACATTTATAAAATGGGTCAAACTAAGTACTCTACGGGTGTTGATCGATCGAATGATCGAATCGTTTTAAAAAAGTGGCTCGATCGATCGTTGGTGGTTCGTGATCGGATCAAACCGACCGAATCAATCACGATCAATCCAGGACTACTTCCTTTTGCTACTTTAGGTTTATCGTTTTGATATTATCATTTAAAAGTTTAAATAAACCGTTCACGGAAGTTTGTAATCAGCAATCGGTCGGAGGTCGTGTTTGACACCTGACAAGTAAAGATACCGCAATCTTAATATCTTCTAAGTTTGGCGGATTGTTTTGGATATATTCCAAGGGAAAAATATATTAAAAAATAACAATGCTAATAAAATGTTTGATCCATTCAGTATCTTCAAAAATAATACCGTTTTCTGGAAATGTATTATATCTGATCATTTTTTTTTTTTTATTATTATATCTTTTAATGATTTATAATAATTTATTTCAATTATATGTTAAATCACAAATTGACTGCTTTCAACCAAAAAATACATTATTTACACCTATACATATATAAATAAATAAAAACAATAATTTTAAAAAAACAGTAGTATTAAAAAATTATTTATTTTTTATTATACCATGGTTTTAATAAATTGTTCACAAGCGAGTGAGAACAACCCAATTATATAACTGCAGATAAAAGATACATTAATAGAAGAATAATACCGGACAAAATAGCTAAATACAATACAATAATATTCAGGAATAGTTGTATGTTGGCTGTAAGGTGTCATGTGGTCGGGAATATTTCCAGATCACGGCTCCAGCTGGTCAAGTATCCAATTGATGTGATGCGCCACACTGGTGAAGACGGTCGGTTTGCCCTCCAGGCCGCAATCCTTCAGCCCGGCGCTCACCACCCCGTACTGCACGAACTTGATCTGCATGAGCCTGGGGATGGGTCCGTGGAACATGAGCGGGCCCCCGGAGTCCCCGAGGCAGGTGCCGATCCCTTTCTGACCTCCGGCGCAAATTTGACCGACGGTGAAACTGAAAAAATAAAATTTACAATGCAACTGATCCTAAGATACTTTGGACATGTCGCTCGCCAAACTGAGAACTCGCACCTGGAGAAGCTCGTGGTCACTGGCAAATTGTAAGGTAGAAGAAGCAGAAGAATATCACCGACTAATGAAGCATCACGGGCGTCTAGAACGTCAGTGTTCGCTGCTCTCCATGCAGCGCAGGACCGTAAGAACCTGGTCCATCAGGGTAATTGGAGTGGGGGTCAAAGTCTTCAACAAGGAGGCAACCACTCAAGAAGGGTTTGATAAAACGACAGTATGGACAATGGGTTCGGTGACTTGTAACACCCGACAAGCGGGAGATTCTGACTTCCAGTCATTGCTATATTGTTTCAATATTTAAATTTTACAAAATGTAACAGCACTGTTTTCTTCCTCCCAGATACATACATTTTATTTGTGAATCTCCACAAAACTCTACTCAAGTACTCAGTCGGTTTTCTACACATCCAGAGGGGCTGTATCGCGATTCTAAAGTCATTAGGAAGAGATTTACTAGAGCTGGTCTTCAAGGAGACCAGATTTAAGGAGGTAAAAAAGTCATTCGAATGGCTCTAGCTCGATCCAATCGTGCTTGGCGTTTTACACGAGTCATAGAAATAGCATTTTCTCGTACAGTCGACTCGAGGAACTAAATCCCACCCAGTTGAGCGATGTTAGTACGCGAGAAAGGAAAGGGGATCTAGATAGCGATTTTTTTTTTTAATATGGGTCTTAAATAACCCTGATGTTTGAGGCGCTGATCGAGTCGGTATACGACCTTTTCTCGTAAAACTTACTTATGTGAATGAGAGTTTCGCAATTGTGTCCCAAACATCTCGCTTGTGCACAAATAGGGTAGAATTTTTGTGGTTTCCGTGATTAGGTCGTTTTTACATATCAATGATATGAAAGAGAAAAAAAAGGTTTTTTTATCGAATAATATTACATGAACAGTCGCTCAATGTGAATGCTCACCTAGAAGATCAAAAACACACGTTTGTGTTGGCACTGAAGACATAATCCCACGAAGTGATCTATCCCGACATGACAAAAATGAGATCACCAATTTGAATCACTCTTTTTGACTTCTTCTAGCCTCAGACAAGTTAATGAAATTGATAATAGATTTTTGAAGACGTTTGATTCATTTCACCCGAAATACGGGATATTTGACTTTACTTCGAACATATCAGATACACCCACGATGCACTACTATCAGTTTACATCTTCGGTTATGATGGCAGAAAAAAATAATTCATTATCGTCAGTGATTAAGTGTACTTTACATAAAGACCTCACCTTCTGTATGTCACCTCACACAACTTGTTTAAAGCAACTGGTAATTTGAGCTGTAAGAGCTGTTCGGGGTTTCGATTTTTGTTATAGAGGACCTCCCCATCCTTTGCTATGTTGGTCCTGCCCCAGCCGGTCACAATCAGCTCCAGCGTATCCAGATTCTTTTCTCGCATTTCTTGAGTTACTGGCATGCAAATCGGCGTAATTAACTCATCATCTGTAAATTAAATAGCCCAATTAAAAACTGGATTGAAATAAAATGTTCAGTAGTGTCACCCTTATGATGGAGGACGATCACTAATTTTAATATTTAATCGGAGTGGACCGTGATGATTCTTACTTTATTTCCTAATACTTGCTCTACGCTCTCGGCCAGACTTTTCCTGGGGCGAGTATTATTATTGGTCGTGAAGTGGATGTATTCTCCCGTTACCTAAATCTGCTTCATTCCATTACTCTCTTCACGGTGATTAATCAGCGTCCATTGCCTTGGGCCCATAAAACCGAGATGACACCACGGGTATATTCTCGCGCTAGAACCCTATCTGGAAATCTCTCTGAGACTTTAGAATAGACATTTCAGTATATCTGCTAATTACTTACCATCGTCGAAATCTATTGGTTGCGCAAGTCGAAGCAAACCAATGTCATTTCTCGTATCATACCCAACGGCCAGACGGCCGACAAACTGGGGGTGTGGGATGATCTTTTCAACGGCGATGTCTTTAACTGGCGGGGCACATTCGTCTGGTGAACTGCAGTCCTTGATCGTGGTGAGGTCGTGCTCCCCTAGCCTGACACTGACCACAGTCACGTTCTTCTTAAGTTGAGTGATGCAATGGGCGGCTGTGAGAATGTAGCGACTGCTGATGATGGTGCCTCCACAAGAAAAAACACGACGGTTATCTGTAAAAGAAAAAAATATATTTACATACATTCTTAGTGAGATCACATCATTGGAGACTTGGGATTTTTATAAAATGCCATTTGTACTAAGAGGTAACAATTTAAAATTAAGGTTGCAATTAAGTTAGGAAATCAATTAATACAAACTCCTTTAATACAAAATCTAATTAAATAAATGAATAAAGGAATACAATTCGTTCTCCATTGCTAGATACCTTCAAGCCGAGAACGTGTCCAGCATATAGACCATAATAAAAGTTATTGTAATTATGCGGAAAAAACTTCTGCATTTCAAATTAATTTGGAAACGCCAATGAAACCGTCTCAATGAAGAAAAAAAAATTAATTTAAACAATATAACAGTATAACCCTTAAGCAGGGAAACTTTGCAGTAATAACCATTTAAAATAACAGTCAATTTACTCGGAAATGAATAGGGGCATTGGTAATAAAAATTAAAAGATATATATAGAAATAATATAAATACATCGTCAATGCCTTCGGAAGGTGAAACAACTGCCCGTAGTAATAATAATTACTTAGTACTATTTTTTTTTATTAAACCTTTTTTTTTAACTAAATAGCAATTAATTAATTATTTTTTACTTTAAATTAAAATTGAGTTACTACAAATTGAACATGAACTCGTAGACCAAATATTTGTTAAAAATGGCATCAAGCGTTACGAACGGACGGTTATAAAACCAGCCCTAAGTGTACTATTAGTTAAATCGTACTAACCTTTCGTTTAGAGGCAAATATTACATTTATAGTACGTACTTTCTTCTGTTTCGATGAGTGCCATCCAAGGGTACTCCAAGGGCGCTGTTTTTTTTCCTGAATAAAGCCTATTCACGGAAGAAACTCCGCAAATATCTAGACTAGGAAGCAGCTTATAGTTACGGTGCTGTTCTACGGAGAGTACATCTTGCTCATTTGCATTTCCTCTGGGGCAACACACCTGCAAAAAGGAATATGGATATTAAACAGATCAAATGATAACAAGTTGAATACTTTGTACCCTTATGAAGGAACCGTGGGTTTTGAAACATGTTGATATTTATTATTAAAGTAATTTATTGTCATATAATTAAAATGGTGTCACAAAGTTATTTTACAATTATTGAAAAAGAAAAAAGAAAACAGATAGTTTAACAAATAAAAATATTTATTAATTAATCATTGAAGAAAATAATATTAACATTACCTAAATGAAACATGAAAACGGTAAAATCAACAGAAAATGAAAAGATTTCAGTCGCATCTGGGACTCGAACCCAGGACCTCTGCCTATCCGGGGCAACCGTTTAACCAGCTTAGCTAATGAGACCAGTTCAATTTATGTCATCTTCATCATAACTGAAATATTTTTATTTTCGGTTGTTTTTTTCATGTTTCATTTAGGTTATGTCAATATTATTTTCTTCAATGATTAAATATTACGATGAGGTTTTTAAATCTCAATAAAAATAATTAATAATTAAAAATTGCATTTATTAATTGTTATTGTTTCTTCAATTAAGAGGAATGTACAAGCCAAAAATATTAGTACAAGCTGTGTATCTTATGTCACCGCGAATATAGGTAATAGACATAAAAATCGCTTGGCAAGCGAAGTCTGAAAATGTTTGTTGTGAGGGCAAAAAGCGATTTTTGTTTTTCAAAAAATAGTGATTTTACTGATACCTTTGCCTTAACCTGCCGATTCTAGTTGTTCCGTATTGGAAATCAAATGCCTGTCCTCATAATACCCGTCTGTCTCCCTTTCTCTTGAGGTTAGACATGTGTTTTAGAAAGAGAGAATACCTGGGGCGCTATTCCCGTTATTTTTAAGGAAGATTCCTTAACTTTTTCCTTACGGTTAAAGCCTTCTTACTTAACTGCGG
>JAHDVE020007566.1:0-31347 GCA_022606495.2 Halesus radiatus
AATCACCTCAAGAGCGCTGTATTATGGAACGTCTATTCATTCAAACACCAGTGAACCCACGTATGAATTGGAAAAGTGATATAGAGTTATAAGTACCAAAAAACCTTCTTGAAAATACATTTAATTGAATAACTAGGTGCCTGCTTAGATATTTGTATTATTTACACAACAAAAAATGTTCTGACGATTCAGACGCCGGACTTATTATGTATATACAGGTGAATATAATACAGTATTATACACCATAGAATATTAACCACCTACCGACATATGATTTATTCATCATTCATCTGCCGAGTTGTATATCTGTGCTTCTACCGCTTCTAGGCAAATAGCAAGTTCCGTTAAAAATTCAAAACCGGTGTTTGGAGAATGTGAAAAATGATTCATGTTTCGAACTCCGATACCTACCTATGATGTCTCTTGATGGAAAGTTTTTTTTTAGTCGAGACAATAAAAAATTGTATTCTAAACACAACCCATAACTAAGTAATTTAGCCAATTTAGTAACAAATCAGGTTTGCCAGATAACCCACTTAGTATCATGGACCAGGACTCTTAAACTCCAGTCCGCGGCGATTAAAATAATAAAACTTTTATATTGAATTTGTCAATATTTTTTAAAGTTGCACAATAAGTGAGGATGGCAGCCCATTGTAGAGTCTGATACCAACCCAGGTTTAGGTATGGCAGAGCATGGAACTGGAGGAGAAAGGAAGAAAGAAGACTGAATGCTGTAGGCACCCATTCCTATGGCAGGATTCAGAATCTCATTCCATGAGGCGAATGTGATGTGTGCCGGACGTCTTCGCTTCTTTCGTGATGTTGAACGGTGATAGTTATAAGAATAATATTTGTCTTCGTATATATTGTCGGCATTTGTACGGGGCCGGCCCGAGCGAAAAATAAATATTTGAATTGCGGTCCGGACGCCCCTAGCCAAACGTTTTGTGCAAACTTGTAATATATTGTGCAGGCGGCGGGGAGTGTCCCGTCACTGCTAAGAATAACAAAAAAAAAACGAAAGAGCGAGGCAACGCAATGCGAGGGAGACATGTGTTGTCAGATAAAACTTTCGCGACGCTATCGACACAGAAAGGTGTCACTAGCTTCGTGAAAATTTAAACAGCCCTCTCGGAATAGCGCCTGGTTTGGGCTATAAATAGACGGGGAAAATAGTCATTCGTCAGTCAGCCAGCAAGGCCACCGTCGAAGTCGCGAATGATACACTCCGCCCAGACTTGCCCGCAGAACTGAAAGAACTAATTAGAGAAAAAACTGGTAAAAACCCGAAAAGAATGGCAAAGATTCTCAAACCCGATCGATTACATTCGCATGAACCGCCTCGCACTCAGGTCAAAGTAGAACTCCAAAAGTACAGAGACGAGCAAGTCGTGCACTTTATCTATACTCTCGACGACGACAAAACAGCCTTCTGGAAACTTTCAAAATCCCTCAGAAAACCCCCCACCAGAATATGTCCCCTCACGGGCCCAAAAGGCACAGTATACTCCTTCAGAGACAAAGCCGAGACTTTTGCAGACAGCCTCGAAGAACAATTCTCCCCAACCACAACCTACGACGACCCTCAATTCGTTTCAACCGTAGACTCAAAAGTTTCATCTATTTTGTCAGAAATCCCAACCGACGGTAAAATCCCCTTCCCAACCCCTCAGGAAATCACTAAAATCATAAAATCACTTAAAACAAAAAAATCTCCCGGTCCCGACTCAATCTCAAATAAAATATTAAAATGCCTCCCCCACCAAAGCCATTTGCGCTTTCACAGCCATTAGCAACGCGTCTCTAAGACTCCGTTTATTCCCACAAGACTACAAAATCGCAGACGTTATTCTCATCCCCAAACCTGGTAAAAACCCCCTTCAGGCCCAAAATCACAGACCAATCAGCCTCCTTCCCAGTGCAGGGAAAATACTTGAAAAACTTATCCTCACCAGACTCAAAAAAATAGTTGACGAACTCAAACTCATCCCTGATTTTCCACACGACTTTAGATCGGACCGTTCCACTCTCCACCAACTTCTGCGGGTGGTCGAACTTATTAAAGACTGTAAATTTAAAATTAAATTAAATGTAATTTTTTCGACCTTGAGATTGCTAAGAGCCGGTGTCCCTCAAGGCTCTATTCTCTTCAACATCAACCTAAGCGATATCCCCCCCCCCCCAGTAACCTTGACCTTCGCACAAAAAAAAAAACAAAAATAGGTAAATTTGCAGATGACACTGAAATCATGTCGACTTCGGTAAGCAAAATAACCGCAGCACGCCTCAGAACTAGAATCATGTTTCAAAAAATTGCGAATTAGTATAAATCCCTCCAAAAGCGCCGCTCCACCTGTTCGGAGAAAACGTCCCTTGGAAAAAAAATTAAATACCTCGGAATTACACCTGACAGTAAATTAACTTGGAAAAAACATATCACTGAAACCCTAAACTCAGCCAATAAAATCCTTCCAGCCCTTTAACCCCATGATATGCAAAAGAAATAAGAAATTATCTCCAAGAAATAAACTTGTAATATACAAATCCACGATAAGACCAAAATTAACCTACGCAAGCCCAATCTGGGCCCACGCTTCAAAAACTCAAATAAAAAAGACTACAAACTTTTCAAAATAAAGCTATTTGCACAGTCCTGGGAGCACCCAAGTGGATGAGGGTTTCCCAGCTCCCCTGGGATTCGGAAATCCCCCTCCTTAAAGACCACTTCCTACGTCCCGCGGAATCTTTTTATTCGGGTATTCCCACCCATGAAAACGCGTCTATGAACTGCCTCGCCCAGTACGATGTAAATATTAAAACAACATATAAAAAACCGAAACAAATCTTACGTAAATTTTTAAATATCCCCTAACTGCAGCCATGTTAATATAGATTTTGTTTCTTCACAAAAAATAAATCTATAATCTAACAACCATAGTTCAAACTCACGATGAAAGAGGAAGGGGCCTTTTTGGCCCGGAGCTTCGTCTGCCATTATATAAAGAAAAAAAAAAAAAAACTAAAACTAAAAAAAAAACAAGTCAGTCAGCAACACTCAAACCGACAACACTTCTGCTCCCTCAACTGCCCTACCTCGCTCTGCTTCTACCGACTTGCCTTCTCCATCATTTCTGACCACCGCTGAGGAAACCTTGCAATTATTTTCCATTTTCCTTTAATGGTTAAAAAACAAATATGGTCGTTTTATTTCAAAACACACGAAATGTTTTCATTGGGTACCTACCTAACCTACCTAACCTACCTAAGATCGACCTATAAGCATTATGGCCCTGCCACTGAGAGCTCCATTGTATACTCTCTTTCAGTTATATGCATCCTTTATGAGAAACGGTAACCGAACAATCCGGCACAGTGATAAATCACCACACTTCTAAAAAGTGACATAGTCATGAAAAAATCTTGGTTAACTGGGTTAGCTTAAATTTAGTTTTAATACTAGTTTTTTTTTTCATTTTAATGACTTTTCAAAAGTATCCAATTGAAAAAAAAATTTTTTTTTTCAATTATGACGTTCAAATTTAAATACCAGTATATTTAAATTTTTTTTCTAACGTCAGTTTTCATAGTTTCATTTTTTTAAAGTCCGTCAAAACGCTCCAAATTTATGGCCGGTTGGTTTTGATCAGTTTTGAGGTTAGAATGTCAAATGTCAAAACAATTCTATTCATGGTAAACCATAACTAAATATATGTAATAGAATTAAGTACCTTTCTAGGAACATTAACTAAAAGAATAATAATAGTATCGAGCATTAACATTATCATAATATCCGTACTGATAATTAATTTGCTCATGATTACTCTAATTTATTTCACTAATAATAGTTTTTTTTATATTGAACAACAATTATAGAGCATAATGACCCAAATAATGTTTAAAATTCGCCAAAACTAAAAAAATACAAAACGAAATTGAAAAATAAAAATTATCATACTAATCCAAAAACAGAATGCGCAAGTGAAATCAGATGTTCCAAATGAAATGGTACCAACATAACAAGGTGTTTTGATGGGATGATTTTTAATTCACTTTTAAATAACGATTTATAAATTCTGCCTATAATTATATATAATAAAAGTTATGTATTCAGAATCGGCGTTTGTTGATCTATATGAATACATATTTTTAAAGCCATTATATTTTTCACTGGAGTTCCTTATTGTCATGAAACCATGAGAAAGAGGGAGACGTTAGCTGGCAGCGGTACGCCACTTTCGCCTTTCACCAAACAAACACCTTGCAGTTGAAGATCTCTGACGGAGACGGTCCCGTCGCCGTGTTTGCCGCGAATTCTGCCAAATATCCGGAATATCGCGTAGTTGTGGGCATTGTAGGCAATAAAGTTGTTGCTGCCAGTTGTCAGCTGGCCGTTGCGGAAGGTTGTCGGGACACCTCGTCGTACGACTCGTGGTAACTATATACAAACAACTAACACCACGTTGTTATGACAAATGAAATAACCTTCCAAACGAACGTATTACATAGTTCAAATAATAGCATATCATTACTTCTAAAACGGAATAAATTCTTATGATAATGCGCGATCGTCTCGTGTTTTAATCGAGTTAATTCTATCCCTAATGAATATTATGAAATGAAGTAAAATATATATATTTTAAAGTGTTTGTGTGCTGTGGGACAATAAAGACAATAGTTCAAGATTTAAATTAACGTTAAAATGAAAAGTGCGGAGAGTGAGGTTTGTGAAAAGAATAATAATGAAATCAAGAAGATCGACTTCAAAAGGGCCGCTCTGCGGAGGATTGCCGTCATTGTGGGCCTGGCTCTTGTGGTATCCATGATAGTGTACATCACCCCCATGCCAGGTAAACAGATACTAAACTGTTTTTATTTTTATTTTACGTAGGTTAGGTACTAGTAGATTTACTTTCACACACTGTTGTTATTATTTATGATCGACACATAAATTAAAATAGGTAGGTACCAATCAGATTCATCACTATTTTATTATTTATTACAAATATTACATATTTGTTTAACTTCCTATTGATCCACTCTCCATAAGTTGAGGTCAAGTAGTTGGTGGTTATGGGAGGAGTATTTACACACGTAATGATAATATAATAAAACCAATTCAATATTAAATAACTACAAATGTAAATCAACATGGTATTAATTGGTCCATAGGCATTGTGCAAGAAGAATCAACGACGTCGGGAGTTTAGCTTATTTTAGAAAACAATGTTTAATGTTTAACATTGTGCTTTTATCATTATTAATTGTATTATTGACTCACCTTCTTTTTTGCTACTCATCCAGTTCAACATTCCTCGCCGTAGACTCAGAAACAATGAATTGCTTTTCCTCAATCAACACTACTAATCATGGGTACCATTCTCAACTGTCCAGAATGTTCAAATTTGTTAACTCAAGCCGGGGCCTTGAAATTTTCGGTGCCAGTCTGAATGATTTTTGTAGGACTTTTCGAAATTATAACTCGAAGATTATCATTTAGAATGTATAAAATCATGGACTCTACTAAAACTTTGTTCAGGCTTAGACTTGAATGTTCTCTCAAATGTATATTTTTGTCATTGCTTCATTCTTGTATTATGTATGTACTGTTCCTTTTCTGTAGCTCTTGTTTATTTTATTTCGTGTTATGTATTTTGTATAATTGGACATTGGTCCGTAAATAAATAAAAAAAAAAATAAAAATAATAATAGTAGGTACCTATCACTTTTCGTTTTCAGCATAGGTACACGGAACACTATTATTATGCAACTTCAAACAGTATGTACAATATGTCAAACCCCATAACCCGAATAACACGATTTCAACTGTTGGAACACCATATTGGAAAAGATATTTAGACAATAAGTTGGATTTCCTTTCCAACCTCTCGGATCGGAAGAATCTGCCAAGGTTGATTAACTGAGTTGGCTCGCTCAGTAAGGTAATAAATAAATCTTAACATTTTAAAGTCACAAAGAACTTTCGTTTCTCGCGATGATAATCTTGCTTGAAAATATCATTTCTCTTCACTTGGTAATACAAAATGTTAGTGTTTTGAAAGTGTTCAGATCAGTAAACGCACAATAGGCCACTTGCTTGGAAAAAATCGTTTGAAATGTTTCTACTAAGACTACTAAAAAAAATTAGAAACTTATACTTTTTTAATGATAAAAAAATCAAATCTCTTTTTTAAGCTCGTGACGTTACTAAATAAAAAATAAATAAAAAAACATTCACGCACCTCTAACCACAGTCGGACACAGGAAGAGGGAGAAATTTTCCCTGGTACTGTACAAAAAAATAAAATAATACGATATATATATATATATATGTTATGGTTGAGATTTTCACGGGTGTAAGATGTAGAACAATTTTCTCGGTTTACCCGCGTAATGTAGTCCTTAGAAGGACTTTTTAACTCCTGACGTTTCGGACAAATCACATTGTCCATCTTCAGAGGCCTTATGTCTTGAGTTTTGTTTTGAACTGATCGCTTGAGCGTGTCCGTTCAATCCAAAAGTCAAAACCTAAGGGGTTGCAAATCATTTTAATAGTCTAGGACGCAGAACGCGTGTAGATAAAGGGGCGGGGGTAGGGGTGGGGCATTTAATAGGCTGTTTACGCATAGTAACCGGGTTATTTTTATTTAAGGAAGTTGAGGGTAATTCTAATAATTTTGGAAGTGATGTTATCGGGGAATTTTGATCGATTATGACTTTCCAAGTGTCGGGAATTCTAATTTAGTCATTTCTAGTATTCATATTGTTTTTATGTTTATGAATTTCGATGGCTTCGCGGTAAATTCTGATCAGTTCAAAACAAAACTCAAGACATAAGGCCTCTGAAGATGGACAATGTGATTTGTCCGAAACGTCAGGAGTTAAAAAGTCCTTCTAAGGACTACATTACGCGGGTAAACCGAGAAAATTGTTCTACATATATATATATATATATAGAAACACTTTTCATATCCGTATAGTGGAAGATACTATCAGGTATTAATTTATAAAAAATAAAACATTGTTAATAAACTTTTCCCTTTTTTCGAGTTTACCTTCATAGTGCTGTTTTTATTGTGCATTGGGTAGACAGTATTTTTAATGAGCTGATTTTTTGTAAAATATTTGGAATAAGTAAAACAGCTGTGACGTTGAACATTAAAATGATCCATGAGATGGATCAAGGAATAAATAATTTTATCAGATGTTACATTGTTGGTACGCCTCGTTAATCCCTTTTGCCATTCGTGTTGAATTCGTCATTTTTTTCTACACTGATTTTTAGCTATTTTTTTTCGGTATTTCCGATTGATATAAATGGTCCGATTTCGGGGAATGAAATTTTCAAAAAATCGAAATGGCTTCAAAAATACGTTAAAAAAAATTAAATTATACGAAATGTCTTAGAATTTTAGGTGAACCGACAAAAAAACGTGTTGCAAGTCTCTTCTATCTGGTTAGCGTGTTTGAATAACAACATCGTTGCACATAACAATAAACTAACAACACACACACACACAGACATCTTCACTAGTAATTTCAGACAATCTGTCGAAACGGAACATTCATTTGCTATTAAATTCGATATCTACATTTGCACAGATTTTTGTGCCTGTAATTCCCATGTCAGAGAAATTATTTAAAAGAAATCAAATTTATTAATGTTATTATTAAGTTCTGTCGGTATTTTAGTATTTTGTATTGTGACAGATGTTTGATAATGGGTTTGAACACCGAAACAGAATTTTCTAAAATATAAAAAATAAATTATTTGGAGTTGTGCGAATTAAACGCAATATCAATCAACGCAATTATTTTCAGTTGGTTACGTCATTTCCTGGTTTGCTCTGGAGATTTGAATAAGGGACTCCAGTGAAAATAATATAACCATAACATTATTTATTCATATAGATCAGCAAACGCCGCTTCTTAATATATAACTTTCATTATATATAATTATACATAGAATTTATAAATCGTTATTTAAAAGTTAATAAAAAATCATTTCATTGAAACACTTGTTATGTTGGTACCATTGCATTTGGAACATCTGACGTCACAAGCGCATTCTGTTTTCGGATGAATATAGACATTTTTATTTTTCACTTTTGTTTTGTATTTAAAATATGTATTTTTTAGTTTTGGTGAAATTTAAACATAATCAGAGCTGAAAGTCATCCAACTTTAAGCTCTATAATTGGTGTTCAATATAAAAAAAACTATTAATAGTGCAATGAATTGGAGTATTCATTAGTAAACCAATTACCAAGACTGATATTTTGATAATGTTAATGGTCAATACTACTATTATTCTTTGAGTTAAAGTTTCTAAAAGGGTACATAATTTTATTACTTACTTACTGTTATGGTTTATTATGAATAGAATATACAATTATGTACCTTCAAGCTCATCCTTGTTCTGACAATTGACATTCTAACGTCAAAACTGATCAAAACCGACCGGCCATTGATTTGGAGCGTTTTGGCGGACTTTGTAAAATTGAAACTTTTAAAATTATTTTAACTTCAGAAAAAAAAGAAATATGCTGGTATTTATATGTTTGAACGTCATTATTGATAAAATAAATGGACTGGAATTCCTTATTGAAAGATAGTGTTGAAGTATGTTCAGATCGTGGTGGCGATTTGTTTCGTTTTTTTTCAGCAGTTTTCAGTCAAATACGAAATAAAATATGTTAATGAATTCAAATGACGGGCGAAGCCGGGTAATGACAGTACCTTGTTCAGCTGTCTTCTATTGTATGGATTATTAATAACCTTTTATGAAGGTTGCGAGTATTTAAATTGGCACACTTAAATTCAAAGTTTTTATTACTTCATTTGAGTTAAAGGCGTTTTCGATCAGAACATAAATCACTCTTTTTTTCCCTTTATTATTTCCCACCGCTGTTTTTACATGTATTATTGTTTAAATTATAATAAATAGTAAGAAATGGTAACCCACATATTGTGTGTGGGTAATGTGAGTACTAGAATATTAATTATTTTAAGTACTGTAACACCAAGATACTATGTGTAATGGAAATTTTAAAGTTATAGTTAAAGTAAGCAGAATTCATTGTTTAAATTAATTAATGTTGAAGTTATAGTTAAAGTAAGCAGAATTCATTGTTTAAATTAGTTAATGTTGAAGTTATAGTTAAAGTTAGCAGAATTTATTGTTTAAATTAGTTAATGTTGAAGTTATAGTTAAAGTAAACAGAATTCATTGTTTAAATTAGTTAATGTTGAAGTTATAGTTAAAGTAAGCAGAATTCATTGTTTAAATTAATTAATGTTGAAGTTATAGTTAAAGTAAGCAGAATTCATTGTTTAAATTAGTTAATGTTGAAGTTATAGTTAAAGTAAACAGAATTCATTGTTTAAATTAGTTAATGTTGAAGTTATAGTTAAAGTAAACAGAATTCATTGTTTAAATTAGTTAATGTTGAAGTTATAGTTAAAGTAAGCAGAATTCATTGTTTAAATTAATTAATGTTGAAGTTATAGTTAAAGTAAGCATAATTCATTGTTTAAATTAGTTAATGTTGAAGTTATAGTTAAAGTAAACAGAATTCATTGTTTAAATTAGTTAATGTTGAAGTTATAGTTAAAGTAAACAGAATTCATTGTTTAAATTAGTTAATGTTGAAGTTATAGTTAAAGTAAGCAGAATTCATTGTTTAAATTAATTAATGTTGAAGTTATAGTTAAAGTAGGCAGAATTCATTATTTAAATTAGTTAATGTTGAAGTTATAGTTAAAGTAAGCAGAATTCATTGTTTAAATTAGTTCATGATGAAGTTATAGTTAAAGTAAGCAGAAAAAAATAACAAACATTTTATAGAAGTAACGTTTCAACATCTAGTCTATCCAGCTATAAGTTTTGGTGAGGGGTGCGTATGGCTGCCAATCCTGGCCGTAATCAGGATGATTTGCGGTTGCGAATTGTATGCAAAAAAGGCTTTGGGAGTGACTATGGCATAGGATTGAGGAACAAAAAGATAGAGGGAAATGGTAAAAAAGGGGACTCACCGATTTCACCATTTACTGTGGATAATTCAATTGTGTCTTCACTTATTCTTTTTACCATACTTCTTTTAAGTAGAGAGATACTTTATTTGCCGTTTGAATTTGTTTTGGTAAATGGTTGAATGAATGAGGATCAATAAAACGGCTGTGTGTTTGCATTAATTTAGTGTACGATTAAATATAATAAAACACGCTATTTACCCTTTTACTAATACGATTTTCGTTCTTTTCGATTTTATTTTTAAAGACAAATTTCAAGGTTTGTAAAGTAAATAGTTTACGGATATTGAATAACTTAGATTCTTTGGATTCAGTAGAAAATATTTTATTTTTATTATATAAGTAAAATATTTGGGACATGTCATCACTGATGACCTAAGTGATAAAAATAGACAGAATGCCAAAGAACAGTACTGATCGTGCGAGCCCACATGCTCAGCAGGAGATTCAACAGGTGCAGTCCCCCGGTAAAGAAGCAACCAGACATACTGCATGAGCTTTTACACTGGCGAACTATGGACAAGGTCCCCCCAAGGCATCATGAACACACTCCGAGTACAGTATAACTACGCTTACAGGGCGCTGTTCCGCTTCCTTTGGCGATACAGCGCCTCGCAGATGTTCGCAGAGGGAAGGGTCCATTGGTTCGCTGCTTGAATGCGCCACCTGTTTATTTATTTTATTTTTATATTCTATTTCCACATCAAGTCATTTATTTATATGTCTTCTTTTATATGACAGACAGAGACCGCTTTGTTCAGCTGAAATAAACACATTATTATTATATGTTTTGATTGATTTGTAGAGGTTTAATAAATGCGTCAATCGCACCTCCCCATCCTGTTATACCGTAAACGATGGATGATTGCACTGGAGAAAAGTAAATCATTTGCAACTTGTCAACAGTGAGGACTTCCTTTCTCTTTCTTACGTAAACATACGTGAGGAATCTTAACTTTGAAATGGTTTTATTGATCTGAGTTTGCCGATTCAGATTTGTGTCAATAGATATACCCAACTAACAAACCATCACGCCGTTTCCCCGCAGGGGTACGCAGAAAAGGAAGGACCGCCAAATAACTCGATCTTGGCATACACTTGTTGCTTCATTCACATCCATACATCGTCTCATACATTCTATTCTATTATTCCGACTTTTTACATGGCCCGACTCGAGTATTTGATTCACTTGATCGTGCCATGTCTTCCTTGGGCATCCCCGGCCTCTTCTTTCATTCACATTCGCCTCATATATTCTTCTTATTCTCCTTTCTTCGTTCATTCACTCTACATGCCCAAACCATCTAAGCGTCCCGTTTTTACGCTTACATCAGCCTTGCATTCTTTACGAATCTCAATATTTTTCACACGATCATACATGGTTTTACCACACATTCCCCTCGGAGATCTCTTTTCTACGGCATTCAGTTTACTTTCATCCTTCTGCAAATTCCATGCCTCACTGCCATACATCAGTGTTGGTATCAACACTCCACTGTGGACTGCTAGCTTCTTTTCTTTGGACAACTTTTTGTTAGCGCCAACCGCGTTCAGTCCTCCGTTAATGGAGTTTCCTGCAGTCACCCTTCTTTCAATATCGCTATCAGTCTTTCCATCTCTCGTAAACATACTTCACAAATACACAAACTCATCGACCTGCTCCAAGTATTCATAATTCACAACTATATCGCGCACTGTTTTCGTACTCTGTCTTTCAAACACCATGACTTTATTCTAGATACGAGGGACTGAAGGTCTTCCATACTGATAGCAATCAGCACCGCATCATCAGCATACAACATTCAACAAGCAATAAGCAATAAGCAATACGCAACAAGCAACAAGCAATAAGCAATAATGCACCCAAATATATGTAAATTAGTTACCTATTTTTATATCGTCGCAATTAGTTTTCATAATTTTATTTCCATCCGATACTAACTCTGCGCGAACTCAGCTTTACAGATTGTAGTGTTTACCTACACTATATATTAATCTGACCACTGCTAATTTTTATGTTTATACTCAATGCATTGCATAATTTAACTTTAAGTGGTTTTACTTGCAATTCGTCTCTAAACAATGCCTCATTTTTATAATCGTGAAAATTATCCTTAAAGTCCCTGTAAGAACTAGCACTGACGAAATCTTTAACAAACTTAACATTACGTCAATAAAACAATTATACTCTAAAACAATACTACTTTACAATCATAAATACAAAAAACAAGAATTAACAACAATCACACATATTAAAAAACACTAGATTGTAGACTCAAAAACACATACAACAAGGAACCACAAACACGATATTTGGACAATAAACTTCTTATAATAAACTATGGTACTAAACTATACAACAAAATCGCACTATCCTTTAAAATTCACAACAACCATAATATATTAAAAATCAAATAAAACACTGGATACGTTACATAGGAAGATCTGAAATAGAAAATATATTAACACCAAATACAGACTATCAACGAAACCACTCAACTGCACTTAAAACACCTCACCTTACAATTATTTTATTTTTTCTCATCAAGCACATCAATTTAATATAATGTAATTTAATATTTTGTAAATGAAATCCTCGGCACGGGAAATCCCAGTGAGGATATCATTATTTGTTATTTTGTTATAAAAAAGAAGATAATAATACATTACTATTATTATTATTATTTGTCTTAAGTTCACATACGTCACAATTACCTTGTAATTATGATTCCCATTCGATTTTAATTCTCCGCGTATTCCTCGCGTACCACATTAATTCTCCGGCGATACTGGCGATGGATATTACCAACGTTTTGGCTGAGAAGAGAAAGTTATCTTTGTCAATGATGAAGCCGTGGGTAACCTGATTGTGAAAAAACGTCGTTGAATAGATTCTGCACCCATCAAAAAAAAAAAATTAAATCACCCATTAAAAACATCACATTGTGAGATCGGCATTCATTCTAAGTCTGATCATTATTCAGCTGTTAGTTCTTTCCTTGTGTGAAGTCTGCATTTTAAGTCTTCATTTTAATAAACACAATACATTTGTTAAAAAAAACACTGTAGTCCCGAGTAAAACTCACAATATATTAAACAATACATCACAAATGATTAAACAATAAAATGTAAGAAAGCTTTGACTGCTCAACTGGTAACAAATCCCGTTTTAGGACGATCAAATTGACAAGTTTAGTTAATAATAAGTGCCATTACACAAAAATAGAATGGAAAAAGCTAGTATTGACATAGTATGGTAATATAATATGTCTAGAAAAAGGTATAATAATTAAGTATAAAGAGATGTGAAGAATAGTACACAAAAAAACAATTGTGTATACCAGATAATTTGAGTACAGTATGATGGTTAAGTACTTATGAAGAGATGAGAAATCAAATATTATAGAGTAAACAATTATGTACATATCTTTGATAGGTACTGGTTGGTGCTATGAGGAAAAAAAGCGTTTAAAATTGAGTACTAAAAAAAGATAATGTTGAGTAATATTGATAAGATTGAGTTACGTATCACTCAGCTTTATGAGTCGAAATTATATGGTGTTAGCACAAAAACACATTTATTTGTATTTTAATCGAAAAACGACCAGTATTATTAGTAAATCTCCAACATTTGTGCGTAATGAAATTAATAAATCTGCACACTAACCTTGATATCCACACAGGAGACCCCGAGCGAAATAATTTCCCTCAAGACCTATATCATCTTTGGGGATGCTGTGTGGAGGGTCTTTTAGAGGATAGGAAGGAGTGAACTTGGGTCTTGAAGAGACCCATGTTGAACACAAGAACGAGTCGTAGAAGCGACCCGTTCTCATGTGACAAATGTCAACCGTGTGCCAATGTTGGGCACGCGTTTGGGGTGTTTCCCGACTATGCACCTGTGCCGAAGGGATCAATGACGCTAGTTCCTCAGAGCATCTTCCATTAAAATACCGGTAAAATAAGGACAGCATTCCCACCTGACGTCTGTGTTCCAAAGATTGCAGTCCGTTTGTTAAGATAGGCTAATCTATCAAACGGACCGCCCGTTTCTGCACAGAGTCAAGGGTTTTTTTCAGATATTTTGGGACTCCCGACCAGAGGTGCCTGCCAAATTCTACAGTGAGGCGCACTTGCGATTTGTACAGGTCAGCAGTTGTGTACTATTAAAGTATCTGCGGGCTCTGTACAATACGCTCAGCTTCTGAGAGGCTAACTTTACTCTGGCTTCGATGGAGCCCCCATACCTGAGCTGATAACTTAAAGTTACACCAAGCATATCAATGGAGGGCTTGTTGGAGAGATTGCTCCCATTAAAGAAGACTAGATTGTCCTTTCGATCCGTTTTAGACTTAATCAGACAAAAAGCTATCATGGACTGTACTGCCATCGGCGTAACAATGGATTGCTGCACATCTCAAGAGGTCATTGATGTGTAACAAAAACAATGTCGGAGACAGAACCGACCCTGTGGGACGCCGGCATTTATTGAATGCGAGGAAGAGATGAAACCATCAGCAACCGTCTGAATCGATCTCTCCCTCAAAAGTCGGCAATCCACGTGCACAAGCAAAGTCCGTTAGAAGTCAGTTTGTTGACAAGTCCTCGGTGCCAAACCCGATCAAAGGCCTTAGAAATGTCCAGTGAGACCGTTTGAATCTAACCATAACGTTCCAGGCACCGCCCCCCAAACATGCGTCACATACGCGAGAAGATCACCGGATGAGCGGTTCCGCCGGAATCCGTACTGACGGTCGTTAATAATTTTGTTCTTCTCGAGGTATGTGGGCAATTTGTCGTTGATCACACGTTCCATCACCTTGGACAGAACTGATGTGATCGCTATGGGGCGGTAGTTGGCTGGGTTGGAGCGGTCACCTTTCTTAGGTATAGTGTGAAATACCGCTTTTTTCCAAACAGAGGGCACATAGTACATTTCAGGGACATTTTAAAGAGCTTGGACAAAACAGGAGCAATTTCTGCAGCACACCTCTGCAAAACCAGGGCAGGTATTCCGTCAGGCCCACTAGCTTTATTAACATCGAGCCCCCGTAAGACATGGAGTACATCCCGATGCCGGATCTTCAGCTTTTTCATATAGAAACCGCAGTGAGGAACCGACGGCGGGATGGCACCCCGGTCATCGAGGGCTTAATGATTTGTCAGGCCCCCAAATCAAGTAGAGTTACTGCCCCTCAGCTCGTCCGCCCGGGTGCACCGCACACATTACACATGGGATGAGGCGTCTCTTAAAAGATGCTTCGCACTCTGATAGTAGTCACACAAAATAATGTACGTAACTTTAATATTTGTGCTTTGGGCGATGCGACCCGACACCAATTGTTGCTGTGTGTAGAAAAATGAACTACTACGGACATTCGAATACAGGCTACACCACACGCCGCGTTGTGACTGTCAGCGAAAGCCTAACAGCAAAAACAGTATTGACTTGTACTGATGATTGTGCACATTACACGGAGATCGTTCGAATGACATTTACCAGATTCTTGTTGTTTTATAAATATGTAATTAAAATTAAGCGCGGAGTTACTCAATGAATTATATTTATATACTAGTTTTGCTTGGATATAAGCTTGCTATCAGCAAGTGCCGCAACACATAAAACACAATTTACAGTTCTTTGAAATAAATTTAATAAAAGCCCTAAAAGTAGCAGTAGGCAGCCCGCTCACTGGGTAGGGAAGATTATCTCCATATTTATGTAGCTCTAACCACAGTTGACACAGGAAGAGGGAGAACTATTCCTTGGGACTGTAAACAAAAATTTTGCAATCCGATATATATAATAAATTTGTAGAGCTGAAAATTTCGCGTTTAACCCGAATTATATTTTCGCAAAAATTGTAATTTTCGTCCAAATTACGCGAATTTTCATATTTTTACGCGATTATCTGGAGCTTTAAAATAAATAATAAAAATAATAGAATACTTTATTTATTTTATTGTATAATATTAATTACATGCAATGGGAACTTGTACCCGCTAAGCCACTGCAAGTAGTTTGCCAGCAGGAGTTTAGTTCAACAACATTATATAATACAACAATAAATAACAATCGTCATACAACTGTAGCGCAATAATAGAACAATATAGGTACATGCTTGTCGTGATCAATCTACACAAGTTGGACAAAATATTAAAAAAAAAGTATGACTTAATATTATAGTAACAGTGAATAATTTTAAAGAAACTCGCAGCTATCAAGGAGACCATCATATTTGATCAATAGACAATGTAAGAAACAGCAAAATAGCGATATATAATAGCAATATCAAGGAGCTATACAACCAAGGAGACCGTCATATTTGTTACCATCAATACACAAGGTTACTTTCCAAAAGCCAACAGTTTAACATCAGTAAGACTTTCGTCATAGAGCTTGTTGTTTAAATTCGTATGACAACTCGCTACATTCTAGATATTTATTTATCTGTTTTTGAGAAGGTTGCTATTGAATAGCTATTGAATGGAACATAGCTAACGTTACGTCGAAAACGTTTTTTTTTAATTTATTGCTTTTGTAAACACAGAAAAGGCTTTCCTTCATTTGTTTTCTTCTAAAATACACAAAAGTTAACATAACAACAATTTGTTGCAAAACACCTCAATTATGCTCTAAAATAATACGAATTTCGCCAAAAAATAACGACAATTTCGTCAAAAATAACGCGAATTTTTCAGGTCCCAGGCAACTTTTTTTTAATTTTCCCCCAATATAGTGTTGCGGTCTAAGTGTAAAAATGGGGATCTATTAATTTATCTATGTGGTTCGGTGAAAACTTGAGCTTAGTTAATCGTAGCGACATCCCGAGAACAGGTCAGCCTTGTCTCCAGTCGTCAGCCAGGTAATTGGTTAATAGCGCCGAGCAGCTAGCTCAGTGTAACGTGTTCCGAATTGTTGGTAATTATCAGTTTACGCGGATTCTAACCGGATGATAACGGTGAAACCGGTGACGTGCCGTAGAAAATTATATTAAATTTATATTAAATCGGGGTTCTATATATATATATATATGTATATATAATATCGTATTGTAATTTTTTTTGTGTACAGTGCCAGGGAACATTTCTCCCTCTTCCGGAGTCAACTGTGGTTAGAGGTGCATAAATATGGAGATAATCTTCTCTACCCAGTGAGCGGCCTGCCTATTGCTAGTGTAGGGCTTTTATTTATTTTTATTTCAAAGAATTGTGAACTGTGTTTTATGTGCTATCGGCACTTGAGACGGCTATCTTATATTTAAGCCCGCTCACTAAGGTAATAGAGGGTATAAGATGAAGTTTGTACGGAGACGGGGGGGATCGGTGCTGGGGGTCCAGCGGCCGAGGTTGGAGATGGAGGAATTCAAGTTCGATTCTAATTTGGAGTAAAATGTTTTGGCTCAATCTATTATATGTTTTCGGAGTGGAGGAATTTTCGAGCCCGTGTTAATTATGTTATTCCTGACGAAGTGGGGACTTTTGGTGAATCGTCGGAGCAATGCATTTTGGAATGATTCTAGCCTTTTTGTATTTGAAGTAGCCCCTATGGGTGTTATGCATGTTAATTTTCGAGCCCTTGTTAATTATGTTATTCCTGACGAAGTGGGAACTTTTGGTGAATCGTCGGAGCAATGCATTTTGGAATGATTCTAGCCTTTTTGTATTTGAAGTAGCCCATATGGGTGTTATGCATGTTAATTTTAGAGCTCTTGTTAATTATGTTATTCCTGACGAAGTGGGAACTTTTGGTGAATCGTCGGAGCAATGCATTTTGGAATGATCCTAGCCTTTTTGTATTTGAAGTAGCCCATACAAAAGTACACAGTGGATAAAAGTCTTCGAACAAAGTGTCTAGAAGTTGTTACATAGTTAATGCCCAAGAAATATTTAAAAAAGTGAAGTTACATTGTCCAGTTGCGACGGTCGTTACGCCACTGGGTGAAATAACAAGAGGCAGGTGGTAGTTTCTATGCGAATATATCAGATTTCGCACTATTTTATAGTCTATAATGAATAGTAATTAACACATAGATAAGTAGGAAAAAGTGAAAACAAATTACCACAGTTTATAACTGCCTGTGTACAATTATTGTACATGGCAAATGGCAGTGGACAGGCATTTCAGTTTTCCAATCTTCAGATCCATTCACATCTACCGACACCGCAGAACAGTACAGTACAGTTCTGTTGAGATTACCCACCACTTTCCTAGCACCGTATAAGTAACTAATGGTTACTCCTTCAGGGACTCTAATTTTTTAATTAAACGAATCTGTAATTTTTAAAAGACTCTAAACCCCCAAGTGTCCCCGCACAGCTTTCGCATAGAAGGAGGTTAGTCACAAACGCACATCAAATATGTTAGTACAGATACTCGCGACGACAAACTATAGACCTTCGGGGGCTCATTATGTCGATAGCCGGAGTAATCCAAGGTGGAGTGCGGGAGTGCACCAACAAACCTATACATAACACAAAAACACATTACATCCAGAACAGATCGTAGCCACGAAACCAGGACAGTCCCTCCAGAGCAGTGCAAAGCGACTTCCTGCTTCCGACACTCTTCCCGGTGAAGCATTGCACCAGTCACTCGGAGTATCCCTTAAGAATAGTGTATCTGGGAGGTGGGGTGAGAAACACCTGAAGACCCTAGGGGTATAGAGGGAATCCAGGAAGAGAATCCTTGACGTGCACCCTGAAGGAGTAACCATTAGTTACTTATACCGGGGTGGGAAAGTGGTGGGTAATCTCAACTGTATCTGTGCTTACGGTGTAATGTGAATACTCGCGTCTGTGCTGTGTCTGTACTGTACTGTTCTGCTCTGTGCGGTGCTGGTAGATGTGAATAGACCTTTATTTTGAATGGGCATCAAATGATTGATAGAACATCATTATTCCGCTTCCATTACAATATTATCACTTTTTGACCAAGTTCGGCCCATTGCGAGTTTTTTTGCTGAATAGATACTAGTTTTTTTTAATCTTATCGTAACAGCAGAAATCTGATGCACGAAACAGAGAAAACCCTCGAAAGGTGAGTAATAAAAATTGTACAGTATTTTGTCTGTAATTTCCGGGCCTACTCAACCAACTGGGTAGGTATTTCATAAATAATGTTATATGAAGAAAAAAGAGACAAGACGATGTGTGCAGATTACGGGAAGTAATAAGGAACTCCAGTGAAAAATACAATGGTTTTAAAAATATATATTCATATACGTCTCTCTCTCTCTCTCTCTCTCTCTCTCTCTCTCTAGATCAGCAAACGCCGATTCTAAATATATATCTTTTATTAGTTGAATTTAAAAATCGTTATTTAAAAGTGAATAAAAAATTATCTCATCAAAACACCTTGTTATGTTGGTATGCATGTACGTCCGCATTCTGTTTTTGTGTTAGTATGGACATTTTAGGTTTTGTATTTTAAATATATATTTTTTTTAGTTTTGGCGAAATTTAAACTTAATTTGGGTGACTTTAATCTCTATAATTGTTTAATTATTGTTTAATATTTAAAAAAAAATGTAATAAATTAGAGTATTCGTGAGCAAACCAATTATCAATACGGATATTATGATAATACTATTATTATTCATTGAGCTAAAATTTCTATAAAGGCACATAATTTTATTATATATGTTTTGTTATGATTTACTATGAATGGAATATAAAACGATATACGGTAAAGCTCATCCTTGTTTTGACATTTGACATTCTAAACTCAAAACTGATCAAAACCGACCAGCCATGAATTTGGAGCGTTGTGGTGGGCTTTGAAAAATTGAAACTTGAAAATTATTTTAACTTTGAAAACTAACTTAAGAAAAGAAAAAAAAACAAATATACTGGCATTTTTATTTGAACGTCATTATTGATGGAATTAAAAAAAAATGGACTGCAGTTCCTTATCGACAGCTTCAAAAATAGAAATAATTTGTTTGTAAGTATTACCATTCCTTGCTTCATCATGAGAATAACATTTTTCAAATAAGTACCCACATGTAATTATTATCGTATTTTCTACGAATGCTCGTTAAAACTTTCATTAAAGATTAACAATTTAATTAATTTGCAACAGTCGCTGTAAAGTACTTGATAAAATAATCCGGTTAATTGAACGGATTTTTGTCGTTGTTTTGCATATAAAAATGTTTGCACAAAGGTACATTCCATACTGAAGTATTCGTGCATACATAATTACGTGGATTCTTATTTGAAACTCATCACAACGACGCCACCCGAGGCGATGAAGTAGATTCTAATGATTCTTATCACAGAGACACGGGAGAAATGTGATTCGAAAGATATAGATTAGTATTGGGTATATTATTTTGAGGAAATCTTAAAAATATGTGCAGTGAACGAAATACATGTTAATAATAATAATATTAGTTTTAAGTATTATTATTAACTCTCACGGCCGTTCTTCCCAACCCTATTGGGCAACATTGCTGAGCCGAAGTTTGCCTCAACACTGTTCAAATGCACAAATTCGCTCTTCCCAACGACATTCTTGATCACATTTAGAATCAATTTATGATATTGATTTTTGTGGATTAAGTTCCCCCCCGGAGAAGTCTAGTTATAAAAAGTGTCAACAGGGTGAACAAACGTCACCGAAATGTCAAATGTCATTATTAGTTTACGATCTATTTTATGCGATTCAAATTGAATGACAAATGTTTTCGAATGTCAAAACATGTTTTGTTGTATGTTTTAAATAAAACTGAAGAGAACCCAACTTATTTTACTAATTTTATAAACTACGTTTTGACTTGTTTTTTCACTCATCGAGGAACCTCAAATGTCAAATGTACGAAATGTACAATGTCCTTTGCGGCATTATCAAAAGTCAACGTAACACTTTATTTTCAACATATTTTTAACACACGTTTCTATAAAGTGTTGGTTTTGTATTAGTTTTTAAAATTATTCAATGTTTTTATCTTGAGGTCACTCTATTGTCTTCAAAGTGGGCGGATACTATTTTATAGTGGGTGGGCACCTCCATAGACAATTTATATAGAAACATGCTTTGAAACAGGAAAACAGAGCTAATGCTTAACAAAAAATTTGACTGATCGGTGACTCAGATTGATCATTCGAAAAGTTGGGAAGAACGGCCGTCAGTGCGGGAGTGCCTAAAGCTTTCCTGTTTTCTTCACACGTTACATAGTCACATGAATCAATAAGGGAATGGTTTTAACTTTATTTCGTAATCAGATCTAAATATACAGTGAGTTCGTTTTTATACTTCACAAACTTTTATGTTAAAAATATGTTGAAAATAAAGTGTTAGCTTGACTTTTGATAATGCCGCGAAGCACAATGTTCGTTTCGTACATTTGACATTTGACGTTTCTAGATGAGTGAAAAACAAAGCAACGTAGCTTATAATTACTAAAATAAGTTGGGTTCTCTTCAGCTCCATCCAAAGCACTCAAAACATGTTTTGACATTCGAAAACCGAAATACATATTTGTCATTTAATAATTGATCGCGTAAAAAAATCGTAAACAAATAATGACATTTGACATTTCGGTGACGTTTATTCACCCTGTTGACATTTTTTATAACTAGTTTTCTGCTGAGGAGAACTTTAATTCCCAAAAATCGATATTTTTAATTGATCGAGAATTTCGCTGGGAAGAGCGTATTTGTGCATTTGAACAGTGTTGACGCAAAATTTCGGTTCAACAGTTGGTCAGTAGGGTTGGGAAGAACGGCCGTAAGTCTCATTTTACTTAGACGCATCACTTAGGCAAATACATAGCACAATTCTTCACCATTCCTTCAATGGTTAACTTCTATTAAAAGTGAAACGATAATTTCAAAGGGAATACTTTCAATTTCCATTCTATAACACTTATTTCCTAGCGATGCATTAATTTATCTTTCGTCGCACGGAGAAATTATTCAGACAGTAAAATGAATTAAAAATTATTTTGTATTCACCACTTTATTAATTATACACATATTTACATGTTTCGAAAGCGATACTTTCTTCTTTAGAAATAAATAGAATACAAAAATAATAATGTCAAGTATAGACAATTGATAAAATATAGAACACAATAATCTAAGAATAGACAAATTATAAACATAAACAAAAATTGATTAAGTAAATAAGTATTATTTTTATAAACAATAATTATTAATCTAAAACACTCATCCAAATTGAAAAAACCTTCCGAGCAAAGATAAATGTCGCCGGCAGGACTCGAACCCGCACCCTTCTAATGTCCGGTTAGATGCTCTACCGTTGAGCTACGTCGGCTTATCGCAAACCCGCCAAGTTAATCAATATATACTAGTGTTCCATTTTAATAATTACTGTTTTATTATATTTTCACCTGTAAACAACCAACTTTATTAATATGAGAGAGGCTTGTAACGGCTAAATCCCTCAAATAGATGGCGTCGAGACAAATTATGTCTACATTTTATTGGTGAAAATTGCTTTGACTTGTCAAATATTTATTAATTGATAAACTAAAGTTCTTAAAAACTTAAGACAAGATTTTTGTGCATAGCGCAAAGGGTAATTAGGGACATTAGAAGGGTGCGGGTTCGAGTCCTGCCGGCGACATTTATCTTTGCTCGGAAGGTTTTTTCAATTTGGATGAGTGTTTTAGATTAATAATTATTGTTTATAAAAATAATAATTGTTACCCTTTGCGCTATGCACAAAAATCTTGTCTTAAGTTTTTAAGAACTTTAGTTTATCAATTAATAAGTATATAAGTAATTAATCAAAAATTATTATAAAAATTTGAATAACAAATTTATATTAAAAAATATTTTTTTTTTATTATTAATATTAAAATGAAAATAAATTCAAGTGAAAGCTATTTTATGTATATTTTTTTGATTATTAATTAAATTTAATTCACTATTAACGCTTTTTCTGATTTCTAAAATTTCAAATTTCTCTAATTGTAAACCAGTTGTATTTATATGTAATAAATTTAAACCTTCATTTATATCAAAAGAATGATTAGATTTGCAAATTCAGAATAATTGTTCTTATTTAAACACCTTATGTGTTCCTTGACTCTAATACTGAAGTTTCTGGAGGTCTTTCTTATGTAAAAATAGCAATCATTACAAATTCATTTATATACCCCCGATTTATTTAAAATATTATCTTCGTCTTTGTTATTTAAAATATTAATTTTTAATTTATTATTCGTATAAAAAGCCGGTTGAGGTGTTTTTAATTATTAAATTTGAGGTATTATTATTTAAAAACAACATTTTTCTCCTCTGTTTAATAACATCACTTGTTTGTGGATATACTAAATATTTAATATTTTTTGTTTAATATATTATATATTAATTTAGTACTATAGTCGTTATTTATTGCAATCTGTTATAGTATATTTAATTATTCGTTAAAATTACTTTAACCAATCGACTAAGCATGGAATGAAAAGCTGATAATTTTTGAGCATAAGTTTGTTTTTCAGTACCAGTCCATGTACGAATGACGTCATCTACATATCTTTTCCAAAAATAAACATATTTTAATAATATAGCAAAATTATTAATAAATATATTGTAAATTAATAAAGTGGTGAATACAAAGTATTTTTTAATTCATTTATTAACAATGACGCCACAAAGTGAATACCAATCTTTTGAAGAAATTACCTGTTTGGTTTAGCCTACAGCACAGTCCACAATCCACAGTCTACAGCCAGCGCATTGTACGAATGTATTATTCAAGATTATTATAATGAGCAATAACGGAACATGCCGCTTGAGGATGGAAATATCGGCGTCGGAGCGGGCCGGAGAAAGTTACCGCTTTTGGCTGCGCGTTTACAGAAAATGCCCGGCACTTTCGATTGATGACTGCGCACCTTCGCGGGCCGGTTCGTCGAATGAATCTGATGGTGTAACTGGCTAATTAGTAATTAATGATTACGTCGGTACATTCTTACAATAAATAATGCGTATTACCCGAGACTCAGGCACGAACCGACATGCACCAGTAAATAGGATGATTTTGCGTCTAAGCTTTATCGCGCAAGGAATATTGTGTGTTGAACTTAAGTAGGTTCTTTATCAATAGAGAATAGACAACGGATTATTTGCTATGTACTATCAATTGGTCAGAAACATTCAAGAAAGCAGAAGTCACACTCACACTTGACGCTAATAAAACCAAATTTATCACTTTTAAAATAAACAATACTAAAAATTCAAAAACAAACCTTAACCACATTTAAATGGTCAATGAAATTGTCTAGAATTGAGCAATTTAAGCTAAAAGAACTAATCTTTAGAAAATATCTAAAAGTAGTAACGTATCTAGGCGTAAAAATTGATCAAAATTTAAAGTATACTGACCATATTATTTATGTAAATAACAACATTTAAAGTATACTGACCATATTATTTATGTAAATAACAACATTTAAAGTATACTGACCATATTATTTATGTAAATAACAACATTTAAAGTATACTGACCATATTATTTATGTTAATAACAACATTTAAAGTATACTGACCATATTATTTATGTAAATAACAACATTTAAAGTATACTGACCATATTATTTATGTAAATAACAACATTTAAAAATTAACGGACTTTTTTAAAACAATCAGGAATGTCCTCGGTGCAAAACATTAAATTAAGATCTACATGGCTCTGCCAATCACTATTAGAATATGGTATTATCGGATGGGCAGTGCTAATCATAATATTCCTCATTTACTCATTATAGTACAGAAGCCCATGATGAAAAATATACTTAAAGTCCTTGTAAGAACTAGCACTGACGAAATCTTCAACTAACTTAACATTATGTCAATAAAACAATTATACTCTAAAACAATACTACTTTACATTCATAAATACAAAAAATAAAGAATAACAACAATCACACATATTAGAAACTTTAGACCTCAGAGTCAAAAACACACATAACAAGGAACCACAAACACAACATTCGGACAAAAAAAACTTCTTATACTATGGTACTAAACTCTACAACAAATTCCCACTACACAAATCACAAGAACCATAATACATTTAAAATCAAATAAAACACTGGATAAGTTACATAGGGAGATCTGATACAGAAAATATATTAACACCAAATACAGACTAATACTGAAACCACTCAACTGCGCTTAACCTCACCGTAGAATTTTTTTTTCAAGCGTATCAATTAAATATAATGTAATTTAATATTTTGTAAATGAAATCCTCAGCACGGGAAATCTCAATGGGGATAACATTATTTGTTATAAAAAAGGCGTTAATAAAACATTATTATTATGCCAACATATATACCTATAGTAGCATATGATAAAACAACATATGTACCTATAGTAGTATATGATAAAACAACATATGTACCTATAGTAGTATATGATAAAACAACATATGTACCTATAGTAGTATATGATAAAACAACATATGTACCTATAGTAGTATATGATAAAACAACATATGTACCTATAGCAGTATATGATAAAACAACATATGTACCTATAGCAGTATATGATAAAACAACATATGTACCTATAGTAGTATATGATAAAACAACATATATACCTATAGTAGTATATGATAAAACAACATATATACCTATAGTAGCATATGATAAAACAACATATGTACCTATAGTAGTATATGATAAAACAACATATATACCTATAGTAGTTTATGATAAAACAACATATGTACCTATAGTAGTATATGATAAAACAACATATATACCTATAGTAGAATATGATAAAACAACATATATACCTATAGTAGTTTATGATAACAACGGGAATATGTCTTTTGGAACCAGTTTCGTTGGCGGGAAATTTGTAATGTTTCTAATGAATTTATAATATAATATAAATATACTACCAAATTAAAGCTGCATTTTTGTCATTTCTCGCCCCGCGCCGATAAAACAGAACAGTTTTGAACACACGTAAAAAGGACGCAGTATGTTCATCGTGGTACGAATCGAATTGCAGAGGGGAAATTACCATTTCTACTATTCGCGTCTATACGGCGATTAACATATTAATACCGTAAGATTGACGTTTCTGTTCTTCACTATGGTGTACAGTTTTTTTAATAATTTTCCTTAATTTTTTTTTATAATTTAGAAATGTTATGAAATGTACTTCCTGGCGGAATTCGCAGTAGTGAAAACAGTAAGGAACTCCAGTCCGGTTTCTTTTTTTAAATTTAAAAAAAACTCGAAGAATAATAATAATATATAGCATTAACATTATCATAATTTTCGCATTGATAATTGCTTTGCTCAGGAATACTCTAATTTCTTTCTTTAGTAATAGTTTTTTTTGTTATATTGAACAACAATTATAGAGCTTAAAGCCACCCAAATTAATTTAAAATTTCGCCAAAACTAAAAAAAAATCAATTTTAAAAAAAAATCAAAAAATAAAAATGTTCATATTAATCCAAAAACAGAATGCGCACGTGGCGTCAGATATTCCAAATACAATGGTACCAACATAACAAGGTGTTTTGATGAGATGATTTTTTATACAATTTTAAATAACGATTTTTAAATTCTACGTATAATATAATAAGTCATATATTTTTCACTGGAGTTCCTTATTGACCAACGATTTTTCTCATACCCAAAATATTCTTGTCGTAAACAACGATGAACACTTTTGACTACCGTCTCATTTCGAGCTATTATTTTTGATTGAGAATCAGATCTCACTCTCCAACTTCTCGCTTATAATGGCTAAGCTTGAATGTGTTATAGCACGTGTTTAGGTAGATTCAATAAATCAGGAAGTAAGCCCCGCTTTACGCAATCCGCAGTACGCATTGGAAAGAAAACTGGCTGTAATTTGGCTGAAGTTTCTCTCACGAACGCAATAACAGTAACGAACTTCGTTTTTCTTCCGCAGTGCGCGATGAGAGGGCGGGGAGTCGTCACTAAAATACATATTTCATATTCAAAATAATAGTACCTACCTATCGCAGTTCGGATTCTGGGTCAGTGGCTCACCCGATTACCGACCAAGCCTAAACTAATTATTCTAATTAACTAATTAAGGGGTAGGCAGAGATAATAGACCGCCAAACAACTCGATCTCTTATTCTGGATATAATCTAAAGGAACATATTTTATCCATTACTTAATTACACTAAATCAAACACAATAACTTGACAATCTAGTCTCCTTTAATGGAAGCAATCTTCCCAACAAACCCTCCATTGATATGCTTGGTGTAACCCTAAGTGACCAGCTCAAGTATGGGGCTCCATCAAAGTCAGAGTAAAGTTAGCCTCTCAGAAGCTGGGCGTATTGTACAGAGCCCGCAGATACTGCACGTAGTACACAACTGCTGACCCTGTACAAATCGCAAGTGCGCCCCACTGTAGAATTTGGCAGCCACCTCTGGTTGGGATCCCCAAAATATTTGAAAAAACCCTTGACTCTGTGCAGAAACGGGTGGTCCGTTCGATAGATTCGCCTATCTTAACACACGTATTGCAATCTTCGGAGCACAGACGTCAGGTGGATATGCTATCCTTGTTCTACCGGTATTGTAATGGAAGATGCTCTGAGGAACTAGCGTCATTGATCCCTTCAGAACCGGTGCATAGTCGGAAAATCTAACATTTGCATACGGTTGACATTGTCACATGAGAACGGGTCGCTTCTACAATTCGTTCTTGTTTTCAACAGCTCGGCTGTGGAATGATCTGCCGGCTTCTTTGTTTCCTCCCTCCTACAACATGGGTCTCTTCGAGACCCGAGTTCACTCTTTCCTATCCTTCTTAAAGATAATTAACAACCATTTCACAATAATACTATATCAGAACACCTCAGTCAGGTTCTCCAAGTGAGGCGAACGCGATACGCTCTCATATATGAATAGTTTACAGTATCTACTCGTACACTTGAAATGAATAAATAAATAAACAAAATAAATTCTGACTTGGCCCGACTAAAGTATTTGATTCACTCGATCGTACCATGTCTTCCTAGGACGTTCCCGATTTCTTCTTCCATTAACATTCGCGTCATATATTCTCCTTACAGTCCTTTATTTGTTCATTCGCTCCCAAACCATCGTTAATCTTACTCATTACGCTTACACCAGCCTTGCATTATTTGCGAATCTCAACATTTTTCACACAGTTATACATGGTTTTACCACATATTCGCCTCAGAGATCTTATTTCTGCAGCATTCAGTCTGCTTTCATCCTTCCTCCGCCAGTTCCATGCCTCACTGCCGTACATCAGGGTTGGTATCAGCACTCCATTGCGGACTGCTAGCTTCGCTTCTTTAGACAAATTTTTGTTAGCTCCAACTGCGTTCAGTTTTCCGTTAATGGAGTTTCCTGCATTCTCCTTTCTTTCGATATTCCTATCAGTCTTTCCATCTGTCGTAAACATACTTCTCCAATGCGCAAATACATCGACCTACTCCAAGTATTCATCATTCACAACTGTATATATTGCACACGTTTTTCTATGAATTTAAAAATGTGGTTTAAATATAGCTTTCAGAACCAATAATAAAGTAAGAACAATCCTAAACAACTCAAAAAGTAAAAATCCTAAACTTATTGATAGTGGCATATATGAATTGAAATGTCGACTGCAGCGCTACCTATATCGGGCAGACGGGAAGGACTCTCTCTACTAGATTCAAAGAACATGTACGATGTTTTAATAATAAAAGCAGTTTTTCAGAATTCGCAGACCATCACTTAGTGAATAATAACATCCCGCTTGACAACAACCTAAGCCCTTACATATCATCGCCCTTGAGGTGATTTTTCATAAAAACGTCACTATACAAATTATTTTAGAAAGAAGGGGTCTTAGATTAAACATACTTGAAAAATCGGAAATTAATAAACGAACGAATGATCCTAATATACCATTAATAATAAAGTAAGGAAAGTTATTTATTCCCCACTACTCCGTATTTTCACAAGACCTAAACAATATAACACAGGTCAATAACGTATTAATAATGTTGCGTTTAATTCGGGGAAAAAAGATTCCAAAACGTAAGTAAATGAGAGTCCATTATCACATTTGGTTTCTCGGTAAATCGGTTTCACCGATAATAAATCATTTTAGGCACCATTAAAAATGAAATTTGGAAGGGGTAAATAGAATCATATAAATAAGTCGTCTCAACGTGGCCTAACCACAGTGTTAAAATGGCCTTGAACGCCGAAACATCTGTCACAATTATAAAAACTAAAATACTTGCAGAACTTAATAATAACTTAGTTCTACGAATTAAACACAAAAACAATTAATTTATTGCACTGTTTTCGCACTCTCTCTTTCAAACACCATGACTTTAGACTTACTTACATTCGTCATCAGCTTAATATAATTCGCCTAGTAAAAATATATATATATTACTCAACATATTCTTGACATATTCCGACATATTCTTTGATAGATGCAGTACTTTTAAGAGGAAATTGAAAGCTGTTTTCATATTTTGAAAGTAAACAAACAAACTTCAACGAACAGTATTTGCACATTGTGTACTTTTTAAAATATTTTTTTGTACAACAATATTTTTAATTTAATCTTTAATTTTATCCCTTTACATTCTTGTTAAAATTATTTGTAAAGTTTATTTACCTTCTGTTACTCTATTTAGACATTGTGTACTTTTTCAAATTCTTTCTGTGAAAGACTATCTTAAATTCCTTAACTTGTCTAAATATTATTTTTAAGGTTTATTTATCTGTATCATATAATCAGTGAGAAATAGCTAGGATGCAGGCGAGTTTTCCAGATATTGTATATTGTTTTAATATTACTGTCTGTATCTGTATTTTCTTCTTAAAAACATAAAACATACATATACATATAGCTGTAATTTACATCCTTATAAAATGTATAGATATTTTCACTAAAAAATTCTGGCTCTGGCCACATTCTTCGAAGAAAGAACCAATTATTTCATATCAAAAAAAAAATTTCAGTAGATTTCAACACCCTCTTTTAGATGAAGGCTTGGAAAGGTTGAGCGTAAAGTAAAATAACATAATACGTTACGCTGGTCACTAGTCACTAGTCAGTTAGCCGAGAGCAGCGTTGCCGTCCTGACGGATTTCCCGTCATTTCCAGCGGATTGGAGTGCCTCCAAAACGGGAGAATTTTGTGTCTAACGGACCTTATAAGATAAAGGATTTTCAAAAACCAAAGGTAATTTCCGGAATCTTTATTTGCATTATTTTACCGCACTGCCAATTTCTTCAGGAAAATACTTATTTAGCCTAATGCAAATACTTGCAAGGACTCCCCTAATCGGTAACGTAAATAGTTCTGTGGTGTTTTTTTTAACAAAATGCGTATTTTCAATTGTAACACCCCCGGCCCCGGTCGTCGATAGCTGTTGCGCCTTTTGTTTGTGTTTTTAGTGCTCAAAATAAGCGGAATATCTGGCGGAAATGTAAGTCAGTTTTGAGGGGAATCTGACTGAATTTTCTCTGAATCATTCTAGCGGAAATATCGATTCCAAGATGGCAACACTGGCCGGGAGCCTCCGAGCTAGCAACTAACTTCACAGACAAATAACGTAATATCCTTTGTCTGCAATCTAATATCGAAATGAATAAATAAATAATTTAAATTCGTAAAAGGACCGGTTTATCACTACCGGATAAGTACGTAAATCATTGCTAAAACTTAAGCTACCCAATTACCGGCGCCGTGACCACTGCCAGCTCTAGCGACAAGTCCCATCTCTCAAATTTTACATTTACGTAAATAATTGCATCTAAAATTTACGTTAATTCGTAACTTTTACCAGTACGGACATTGATGATATTAATTGATAAAGGTGATTTTCAATCTAAACCAGTCTTAATAGGAATTTTAAAAGTTTCAATGTGGGTTTCCAACGGTTAGTATATCATAATTTCATGAATAATACACTGATTCAAGCAAAAAAATACCATTTACAATTAGGTACGTTGCATATGGAAGCATGCTGATTGGTGGCTGCAAAAACTAAATGGCGGCAGTCGACGTTTCGTACATCGCGATGACATTATTGATTTTGCAAAGAAAAAAAGGAATACGTTCCTCTATTAAAATCATAGACCAACGAGTAATATCGGTGATTCATATATTGTCTATGCTTACGACCTATATACGGATTTTTGGTAAGTTCATCAAAAAACCTCTTGGACTGATAAACCGGCCCATGGTAGTATGCTTACTCTGTGGAAATAACGAAATATGAATTTATTGGAAATTTTCATTGTTTCAAATAATCGTCCCCCCCCCCTCCCCCATTGACGCAATTAATA